>JAXQGP010000287.1:0-27387 GCA_037040125.1 Kazachstania sp. M6911
ATTATATATTTAAAAAACTCTCTATAAAAATTATTTAGTACTCAAATAACATAAAATTTAAAAAATTAATCAGTAAAGAAGGTGTAGTTAACAAACTAATTAGATAAAAATTGAAATATTTTCGATGATAGTAGATTATTTAGTTATATAGTTACATATTTATTATTATTATTATTATTATTATTATTATTATTATTTTAATGAGTCTCTTTAGTATGAATATTTATCTGCATATCTTCCTGACACTTTATAGGATATTTTCTGCAGTCTGAAACAAAACTAGTTCGTGTGATTAGTAATCAGCATCATCAATTAATTGAACATAATTACTTGGAATAATACCTGTCTCCCCATTAGCTCTTCTTGCTTTCCACCATCTACCTTCAATGTCACTAACTTTTAAAATTTCACCTTGATCAAAGGAGATTTCATATTGATCTTCATCATCCGCTTGATAAGAATATAAAGTTCTTGCAGTATATTTGAAATTATCATCACCGATATCACTGTATAATCCCAGGGTGTCACCCATCGTAGAATCAGATACTGAACCATTGGAAGTAACTGATAAAAATGTATTTTCAGTATTATTATTTGAACCTGTAGATAACACAGGTTGATCACTTAAATGAGTATCCATTTCAATATTAGTATTATTTGTATTAGTGTGGGATGGATTCATTTGTGAAATTGAAGGGTCAGCATTTTCAAATCCAGCTAATGCATGTGATGACATATAATTTTCATGTTGAACATTGCTATTGTTATTATTGAAACCGGGACTGGTTGGCATAAATCTATCACTCATTTGTCTATTTGTATTCATATTATTATTGTTTAGATTTCTAGAAGTACGACGACGAGTTCTTATCAAAGTATTTTCATAAGCTGATGGTTTAATACCCTTTAAGGAGAATGAATCGATCCATCTATTAGTTGGAGATGCGTTATCACCACCATAATAGAATATCCAGATTAAATTAATGACAGATAATAAGATTACACCTGCTGCTGCGGCTGCTTTCTTTGAACCAGTAGCATAAACTAAATTTGTAGCACTATTAGTATTGTAGACAAAAGCTACAGAAAATGCACCAGTTAAGAAATTTTTGTAATAATCAACTGTATCAAATGAATAGAGTAAAATTAAAATAATTAATAATAGAAATTGATATGCTATCCCCCACCAAGTAAATCTAGGAAAGGTTTCATTCGTGGATGCAGCAGCAATAGACCCTACGATTGCTATAACCCATGATATTATAGCGATAGATATTGTCGATATAGCAAAGGGATCCCCAAATAAATTTCTTATATCCAAACTATGGTTAATTTTTGATCTCATTCTACGTGTTCGTAGATCATTTCCGTTATATGACATAGTAGTGGATTGCTATAATGCACAAATATGCTTGAAAATAAAATTCTTGGAAAATTAATCGGACTAGGAAAATTCGAGTTTCTGTCTTTTTTTTCTTTATATAATATAATGTAATCTGTTTCAATACCTTAAACTAGTTAAAAATAGAGTACAATAGTCTTTCTAGTACTCATCGATACAATCTCAGTCTCGCTCCAGATATTATTTGAAATATCTTTTGTCTAAGTACCATTGGTGATCAACCAACATCCAGATATTTGAAATTACGTACGTCTCAATTATAATTAATTTTGGCGTCTCCAATGACGTGTTTGTACGTCATTCTCTCTGTATATTACGATGGGTTGGCTGGACGTACAGATCCGGATATTTTCTGATATTTTTTCCTTCCAAAAATTTTATTTTCGCTGTTTGATTTGGTGAGAGGGCCTAGGCCCTAGTTTGAAACGAGCTGTTGTGCGGACTGTTCACTGCTGCTGTTTTTACTCGAATAGGCCAAACTGTCACATCGAGTCTGTCATCTATATTAGAATATAGATTAAATTTATTATAAAGTAAATAAAATATATAAGACGGTGTCAAGAATATGTATATGAATAGCAAATTTTTATAGGTTCGATGTGTCTATAAGGGAAGAACAAACAGAAAGTATACCGTACTTATCAGTACTCCTATGGTAGCGAGACCAAGTCCAGAATATTTGAAAAATGATGTAACGAAAGGTATCTTTGTTGAAAAGGATTCATATTCGACACCGATCAGTTGATATGCGAATATACCTGGTAGGATATATGATATTAGAACGGCAGCGGTATATCCTACAAATGATAGTACACTTATCATCGACATTTCGGTCATTGACACTGGATATGCACAAACCAATATCATTATTGTATAAATCGTGGAACTTCGTTGTGTCGTCGGCCTCACATCTAATTGTTTATGTGATCCTTCTTCTACTAATTCCTCAATTGGGATAGTATGGCCCTCACATGTTAACAGCAGAGGTGTGGTTTGATCTGATACTAAAGTACTTGCAGAAGCGTCACTATTTCTAGATTCGTTATTTGAATTATCGTCCTCTTTCTCCAATTCTAGACGTCTAAGAATCCAAATTTTGATTCTATTCAATGCTGCTCTCAATGGATAGCATTGAAATGGAAAACTTAATGTCATTAAGCAGAAATATGCCACTTTAATCACAACAATTTCTGGGAATGATGGATACTGACACAAAATATTTTCTCTGATGTTGCTACCAAACGTCAAATATCCCGTGAGTCCAACTACTGAAATTACCAAAAATTGCAGTAGCACTGTTGTCATTGCAATCATTTTCATTTCGTCAAAACTCATTTCTTCTTGCTCGTTAATCATTGCAAACATGTGGTGGTGACTGTTCGACAGAAAGATCAATACAGCGAGGACCTCAATTATATTTATATCCTTATTTGGCGGGATACCCAAATATATTTTACCACGTACATCATCAATCTTATCGTGGTGGAAAAATGGTACTAGTACCAATATTAGAATGAAATATGCAACTATAATAAATGCAATCTTCTTTACATATTTTGCAAGGTAAATTCCACGGAGTAAACATAATGGTGTGATAACGAATATTATTAGCATACCTAATTGTAAGTTTGTTCTCGCCGTGACTGTTGTACCATCTAGATTTTGCAGTAGTTCATCGTCGTCTGTTGTAAATAATATTGGTAAAAGATCTCTTATTACTATTAGATGCATTAAACAACTACAAAAACAACGTAAAGCTATTCCAAAATCAAATAATATTCCTAATTTTGGATTTGTAATTTGTGCAAGTGAGAAAAATGAAGCGTACCTAAGTGGTACATAACGTATCACCAATGATTGAACTAATAATCCCAATAAGGAAAGAATGGACATGAATAAAGTAATTCCTAAACCTGCAATTATCCCAAACGATTTGTAAATATATGGAACTGCCAGTAAAGCTGCTGAACACATTGTACCCAATAGCATAAATACACCATCTTTTTTAGTTAACACCACAGGGCAATAATATACCATTACTGTTTTATATTTGTAAATACTACTTAGAGTAAAAGAAAATCGCTAATTCCCATATACCAGGGTATTACAACCTGATAGAATCACAATCGCCCTTTAACAAGTATACACACATATATATATACCATTACAATACTAACACACTCTCAGATCATATCCCGGAAGACGATTCCCTTAAAATATGATATACGCAAGGAGTACGATCTAAATATAAATTTTCTACAGGAACAGAAAAAGAAATCATGGATAAATTAAGCGACGTTGACAGTTATCATCCCTTACTGTCCTGATCCAACGATCACCGTAGGAAATACGTTCATAAATCTTGGCATATTTAACTCTCTAATTGTAGAATGATGGTTATCGATTTTTTTTATTGCAGTATCTAACCTCGTCGTATTTTCTTTTTGTCGATTACATTTGTGGCATTGTTTCCCCCTGACAGACGTCTTTCAGTTGTGCTTCCTCATCACTAGTGCGGAGTTTTGTTCGCCGTACTAACTATCCCCTCCTCCTTCAGAAATACTTTCTGAATAAGAGGAGAATAACCGATTGAAACTCTGATAGGGAATGAAGGTACGATTTTTCAAAGAGAGTCCTGGTTGTAGTTTAAAATAATTGACACTATGGATAACTGTACTATTTCTACTCTAGAGAAGCGCGAATTGTAGGTATGTCTTGATGGTTAGCAGTACAGAGGGGGCACAAGCAAATCAGATAAATCTGTCCAATATTAGTTAGGATAGTCTTTTAGAAATACAGACGCCGCTACAAGTTACCCAAATCAGTCTATCTTGCTTATATATTAATTAAACCTTGTTTCATCCGTTTTGAATATTCACGTAAAAAGCTAAACTTATTGAACTGCAACAATACAAACGTTCTTGAATTAAATAACCATGATACGATTTTTCTGTACTAAGGATAAGAATAAACTGACCTAATTATTTATATTCACTTAAATTTAAAAAAGTATTTCATAAATTCAGTTATTTACATGTTTATGTCACTTTTAAAAGTGCATGTATGTACATATTTTCTGTCGAATATATATATATAATTATAATGTATCGTTATCCCGTTATATCGAATATGATATATCAAGGGTATAAAACAAATATAACGGTATTCTCTTCTCCACTAGTAACCTTTCCTCTTCGCATCCTTGACAACTTCCATCAAACGTTTGAAACCCTTCATGAAATCCTTTCTATGACGCTGTGATCTCTTCAGTTCCGCTTTCTTACCAGGCTTCATATGGAATCTCTGTTTTCTACGGTCTATTGCAATTTCATTAGCAAACAACAATGAACTTAATCTTCTACATGCTGTTGCCGTATCAGAGTTATTTACACTTGTTGTTCTACCAGTCATTATAGAAAATTTCCTTAATGTAGCTGCTTCTTCTCTAATTTGTTCCGGTAATATGATTAATGTGTCACGTTCGATATTTTTAGATGTGTTTGATTGTTTCATCGAATTAAATGACAGATTCAAACCAACATTAGAATCACCCTTTTGAGATTTTGGAAACGATCTTAATATATCTTGCGGACTAGATGAATTTTTATTGCTATTATTATTGTTAAAGGGAATACGAGTCTGGTTCAGTATGGCAGATGTCGTAAGAAGTCTACTGCTGGACAAACCTAGAATTTTACTGCCTTGTACAATGCTTCCGGTTATATTTCTAAGCATTTTATGACGTAACACGTTATGAAAGGTGTGTTTATAATATTAATGTTCTTGAGAGTGATATATATATATTCTGCCACCAATGTTCTTCTTTAGATATCTCACTGTATCTTCTTCTATACGTTGTTAAAACTTCTAAATCGCAAAGATGTTACCTACTTCTTATCTCTTGATGGATCCCTAACTAATCAATATTCGTCCTCTATATAAATAATTTCTTAGCATTTTCGGATATTAGATTATTGCAACTTCATTTCCCCTTGGGTAGCGAGGCCGAGTTGAAATTTTATGAATTTTTAGCAAATTACGCACACAGATCGCATCATCTGGCATAACATTTTCTAGATGCTGCAACATTAATAATCTTTAAAGAGAATAATTCCTTAATTACATTTATTTCTAATGATATTTATAACCATTATTACTTATTCATTCCAAGTACATAATTCAATTATTATTTCAATTCAAATTACTAGATCACCCAATGTCTGACACAACTGAAGTTAAGAAAGTTGAACAAACTGAAACTGCCAAGACAGTTCCACCAGAAGTTGCTAAGACTACTGAGTCGAACGAAGTTAAACAAGAGGATTCTTCTGATAAGAAAAAGAAGAAGAAGAAGAAAAAGAGAACGAATATTAGTAAAATTGAAAATTATTTCCCAAAGGGAGTTTATCCAGAAGGTGAATGGATGGATTACCATCAAGATTTCAATTTAGCCCGTACTACAGATGAGGAGAAAAGATATCTAAAGAGAGATCTAGAGAATCAAGATCACTGGAATGAAGTTAGAAAAGCAGCTGAAATCCATCGTAGAGTCAGAAAGAATGTTGAAGGTAAGATTCATCCAGGGATGAGATTGACTGAAATTGCCGACCTTATTGAAAACACTACTAGGAAATATACTGATGCAGAAGATCTAAATAAAATGGAGGATCCAACAAGTAGAGGTATTGGTTTCCCAACAGGTTTATCAATCAACGAAATTGCCGCACATTTTACTCCAAATAAAGGCGATAAGACAGTTTTACGATATGAAGATGTCATGAAGGTAGATTTCGGTGTTCAGGTCAATGGTAATATTATTGATTCGGCCTGGACTGTGTCATTTGATCCTCAATATGACAATTTATTAACAGCAGTTCGCGAAGCAACTAATACAGGTATTAAGGAAGCGGGTATCGATGTCAGACTAACAGATATTGGTGAAGCTATTCAAGAAGTTATGGAATCTTATGAAGTTGAAATAAACGGTGAAACTTATGGCGTTAAACCATGCAGAAACTTATGTGGCCATAATATTGCTCCATGGAGGATCCATGGTGGTAAATCAGTTCCAATTGTTAAGAATGGTGACATTACAAAGATGGAAGAAGGTGAACACTTTGCCATTGAAACATTCGGTACTACAGGTAGTGGTTATGTTACCGCCGAAGGTGAATGTTCACATTACGCACAACAAGATTATGATTATGAATTACCTTCTTTACCAAGTGCTAAGAAATTATTAGAAACCATTAACAAATCATTCGGTACTTTACCATTCTGTCGTCGTTATCTAGATAGAATCGGCGAAGACAATCATGAGACTGCTTTGAATTACTTAGTGAAACAAGGTTACATCCAAGATTATCCTCCACTGGTAGATATTCCAGGTTCTTACACCGCACAATACGAACATACCATCCTGTTACATCCAAACAAGAAGGAAATTGTCTCTAAAGGTGAAGACTACTAAGCATAGCCATATCGCGCTCCATCATATATTGAAATATTAATATATAGCACGCATATATGTTTATGTAATTAACGATTTCATGTGAGTTCTTCTCTTGGTACCGGCATATCTATATAGCAATTCGTGACATATACATATTATATACATATCTATTTATGTCAAAAATTGCATCACTAACGACGAGCTGTGATTACTGTGCAATTCCGTACAACACGATAGCGTTGTGGCCGTTCGCCGAAATACAGATCCCATATATTTACTTCTTCTGGGGAAAGGAACCCAAAAAGAGCGACGGATAACATCTGCAGTGGGCAGTGTACCCGATTCTTTATGGTAACGTTCCCGTTCTTGATACATTTGTGCATACAGAGCACAAGTAAAGATATACATGTTACTAGGGGGTATGCAGATTGGCATCGCATATGTTACAGATTTCAACTAGACTTCGTTATTTTTGATATTATTTGTTGTGATATCTTTACAATTGCTTGAAAGACTGTTGTTCAATCAATAAAGTTCGAAAAGTTTCGTATAAAACAAACAATGTCATTAGTTGAAATTAAGCCAGATGTTTTGGAGTTCAAACGTATGTGAAATTGTCTACCTTTTGTTATCAAGACTAAATCGGTCCCATATTTAGGAATGGTCGATTCTACTTGTTTTGTTTACGATACAACTTACTAACAAGAATATAACTTACTTAAAAATTTATTGTTGATATATCACAAAAATGAAAAAATTATGGATTGAGGAAATTCGTTATCCTAGACAGACTCCACGTAACGATATTTCCTCATCGTTTCATTTACAAATATCGACATCGATTGTTTTCACAAGTAATATCCCATAATTTCGTTTTTTAAACAGCTCCCTTAACTGAACAATCAATAGAGTACATGACGATAACTAATAATGCTCAACATAATATAGCTTTCAAAGTGAAAACAACAGCTCCAAAATTTTATTGTGTTAGACCAAATGCAGCTGTCGTTGCACCAGGTGAATCTGTTGAAGTTCAAGTCATATTTTTAGGCTTATCCGAAGAGCCAACATCAAGTTATAACTGTCGTGATAAATTCTTAGTGATAACTTTACCGGCACCAGAAGATTTAGAAGTCAAGGATGTTTCTTCCGCATGGTCTCAATTAGAAACAGAACATAGTGATGAAGCCATCTCAAAGAAGATTAAGGTTAAATATTTAATTGAAGAAGAACAACATGAAATACATGACGATAAGAAGAGTCTAGAAGCTCAGGAGACAATTGTAGGAAGTTCAGGATCTGAAAGTAAACAAATTCAAAAGGAAAATGAAGCTAAGGAAAATACTCCTTTAGCTCCACAAGAGACTGTCGAGAATAAACCAACTGCAACTGCTGAAACTAAAGTCGTTGCTGAATCAAAGACGGATGGCTCTTTGAACTTAAAATTACTCTTATTAGTAATTGTATTAGGTTTTATTATTCGTTGGTTCTATAATTAGTAATAAGTATATATGCATCGTTATTCAATGCTAATAAAAGTTGATTATTCATAGCTCTCATATATAAACAAAAGGAACTATGACTATAATAATATAATAATATCAGAATACAAGGCTACGGTTAGCTCATAAAGTGAGCCGTATATCTAATTACACTTCATAATGCACTTTAATAACTTAAATTCTCCGTTATAACTGTCAACATACAATTTGACGGACCATTCGATACACTTGCGAATGACCTTCATACTGTTTAATAAACTTAAAACTAGACCATTAAAGATTAAAGAGATTTTATTAAATACATATATAGAGATAGATATTCCTTTGATGTTGAATTATAAAACTAAACATATAAGTAGTGCTCTTAAGCTTCTAAAGCTAGACGACCCTTTGGGTTGGTGACCTTAACACCTAGAGCTTTAGCTCTGGCTAGGATACCAACTCTGTTCTTGGAAGAGACGTTGTGAGCAATTTCGGCAGCGTAAGTCTTAGTGTGCATCATTAAGGTTTCTAGGTCCTTGACGTTAGCAACTAAGAAAACCTTGTGACCGGATGGGGTTAAGAACTTGGTCTTCTTGTTGGAACCGTAACCGATGGTTGGTTCATCAATGTTACCTCTGAATCTTCTTCTAACAACAGAGTCAATACCCTTTTGCTTTCTCCAGTTTTCAGCAACTCTGTGATAACGGTCAGAGTGATGTCTCTTGAACTTCTTAGAGTGCTTCTTAACGATCTTTGGATGTGGTAGAGCGGCAGCCATCTAATTAAAATAATTTGTTTTGAATAATTGCAAAAAATTTTCATGTTTATAGAAACGAAAAAATAGATGTTATTCAAATATAATTGTTAGTATTATTGATTTGGAAGTGGAACGATTGCGAAATGAATGATGTATATGTTATTAATTAATTTTTATTCTGTTTAATTATTTATTTTCCGTATTGGTCGTTAGGTATGTTTTAGTTGGTGTAAGAGTATATCTAACATGGGTTTGTGTTGTTGTCAATCCCATGAATCAAAAATTGAGGATCTACTCAATCAAAAATTGTTTAAAGTGTTTAGTGCGTTACACCTCAATCATTCAATGTGCTTATCTTAATATCTCTCTTTCATTTTAGGTTTCCATATTGTAATTATACCACTTTTGTAGTATCCAAACATCTCTCAAATAAACGGTAATTCATCTGATATCTTTTATATTGATTCTTTTATCTTAAGTTTAATCTGTATTGGATTGGTGTGCTCTCTCAAAACCAGGAGATTTCAATGTGTATCTTTCCTCATAAAGATCATAACTTTTTCATCATTTCATTCCTGCTTATTTTCACCTTTATGCATACTTTTGTCGATAATATGTATTAGGTTCTCTATGAAATTATAACAAGAAATAAAAAAAAACTTTTAAATACACGTTCTTTTAATATATAACCACTTTAACATACTATACACTGGATTACATACACTACGGTTCACCCCGGTATGGCCCTTAGTTAGGAATCTTGTAAGGAATTGATTATTGGTACTATGAAATGAAGCCCATCTCCATAGAACTTACAGAGGAACATCGTGAAACTTACTAGCTATGAAAAATTCAACATCTAACAAATTCAGAGTAAGGATCCTTGACCTTTCAAAATTTGGAAAACCTAATACGGAAACAGAGCTAGTTAGATGCTAGACTGGGAATATTCCACATAGCCAGTAGTTCACAAAATGCTTAAGCGGGGAAGATTGGATCGGCCAGCTAAATCTTCATTCTAGGCAGGAATCTCCTCCGCCTATCGTATTTTTCTTAGGCTCCCAACCGGCACTGCGGAATATCTCGGAAACGCCTTTCAGAATTATGAAAAAACGCACAGAAAGAATAAAACAGAAAGATTTTCACTTATATCCAAATATTTTCTATAGGAATATCGACAACGCGATTTTTACAACCCATACATCTCATAAATATAGTAATAATAACTGGCGGTGTAGGGATGTTAATACCAGGTAGTTGCTAAGCAGTCCAACTTTTCGACCCAAACTGTTAAAAACTCCGAGCCTGACGTAAGGCTGTTCCGTCAACAGTTTGACAGAACTTCGATGAATGATTCTGGACTTCTACAGGTAACATATTGCTGGTAAATCACCGAAAAAGACTATATTTTTGAAGGGCATGTCTATGCTATGTACGTAAATATGTTAATATATGATTCTTTAAAAATTATGCTACAATGTAAAAATGTAAATTTCTCTAAACTTTTTTCAGATCAGGTTAATTCCTTAGATAATCTCTTAGATAGTTACCTAACTTTTCTGCACCTTGTTCTACAGCGTCCCTTAATACTTGTAATTCATCATCAGCACCAACATTGAAATCAATGTAATCATTATTATTACCTTGATTACCACCAAAACCTTGTTGAGAACCATAACTGTTCATACTACCTTCTTCATTTTGTTGATCTTGACCGAAGTATGCACTTGATGAAATAGATGTAGCATTATCATAAGTTTTTAATTTTTGTTTAGCTTCACGAGAAGCATCTTCATCGTAACCACCACGACCGAACATTTGATCTGATGAGATAGCTTTCTGTGAACCGTATTTGGCAGCAACTTTACCTGAATATTTTGGACCAGATGCAGCTCTAACAGCTTCTTTTTGATCGTTTGCTAATTTATCTGCATCATTCATAACCATACCGAAACCTAATTTGGCAAATTTAGGTTGCACTTCTTCAATAGTAGTAGGTGCAACATATTTGTCTTCTTCTTCATCACTTTGATCTAAAAATATATCATTTTTATTTTTGTTTACATCATCACCAAAAGTATTGGAACCATATGTATTTGAGGAAAAACTTGTTGTGGATTGTGATACAGGTGCAAATTTCTTGGTCTTTTCTTCTTCCTTTTCAATTTCTGCATCCTTTTCGAATTGATCAAACATATCTTCTGCCTCAGCTTTATCCACTTTTTTAGCTGTTAATTTAGTTGGTTTTCTAGAGGATGATAGGATAGAATGTTTCTTACCTGCATTACCACCTAGGATACTCGATTTCTTTCTGTTAGATGCAAGAATTGTTGAAGTTCTTGGAGTTCCTGTTTTAACAGTATGATTACTTGTATTATTTGAATTTGTTGAACCGTTATTTTTATTAAGTGTTAAAGATGGTGATGTACCTCTTGGAGTATTAGATCCACTATTAGTAGCCTTTGGTTTTTGCCAATTTGAAAAAAAATCATCGACACTATTATCATTTGAAGAACTACCATTTAAAGAGGATAATTCAGATGTAGATTCATTTAAAGTATCATCGAAATCCGCCAATGATAATTCAGCTGGATATAATTCTGCATCCTTTCTAACTTTATCATCTAAATATTCTTTATATCTTTTAGCTACATTACTTGTATATTTAGCATGAGCATCGACAGAAGAGGTATTTAAATATTGTTTACCATTATTTTTCATGAAAAAATCTTTTGCTTTATGATTCCCACCTAATTTAAATCTTCTTAAATTATTAATTGTCCATTTATCTAAAGTTGAAGATTTAACGAATGTAATATGAACACCAAGGTTTCTATGTACTGCAGAACACTGAATACATAGCATAACGCCAAATGGAACAGAGGTCCATGTTGGATTTTTGTTACCACAATCAAAACAGACACGGTTATCCAATTTTGTGTTCAATTTTTGAAAGACTTGTTGTCTAACTTCATCAGAGACAAAGACTTCACCTTCTGGGTTGTTACTCATTTTCTTAATTTGTAGCTTTTATCCTGGTCCAAATATGATTATAATATTGGTATAATTATATATATATTCTACCTCAATATTGTAATTCTTGATTGACTTCTTTAATTTATTGAATAACTTTTGTTTGTTGTTCCTTATGATTTGTTTGTTTGTTTGTTGTAAAAGAAACTAAATGCTACACGTATAACGTTATCAACGGACGATTGATTCCATAATAACTAAAGGGGGACAGAATTTCCGCTGCGTAAAGGAAGCGAGACACCAGGGTCGTGAGGTAGCACGCATAGTGAATGACACTATATTTTGCACGCGTGGGAACGACTATTCAATTTTTCAGGACCCAACGGAACGAAATACTCAGAAACTGACGTATAACTTCTCATTCTTAATATAAATTTGGTTGAAAGAAAATAAAATCACTATATACGGATATTGTTCTTCCAGTTATCACTATTGACGAGTGTCTAATTTTAATTTCCCCGTTGATCCGAAAGGGAATCCGATAGAACTTGCAGTACTGTCGTACAGAGCGATAATAATTTTGGCACACGCTCAGTAAGCCCTTCGAATTTTGTTGAGCGCACTTTTACCACCGTTAACAGTGAGATGACAAAGCCCTTTTTTAACCGATTATGGGCCACTTACTATGTGAATAGCGCGATAATTATCTCGGGCTATTGTAGGACTGAGGCTAGATGATAAATATAGAGAGGATTGGGTGCCATCTGATCCCATCTACGAAATACAACAAGTGTAAAAATTAACAAATTTAAATATAGTTATATATTCCACAATTTAAAATATAACATAGTATAGGAAACAGAAGGGTATTGGAACTCAATATATCTTATCCTTTTGTTTAAATCTGTCCCTTACAAAATAACTCGCAGTTAATTTCGAAGGCGATATATACAAGTTGTTTTCGCTATTTATTTGAACTATTACTCCGTCATCCGTTTATTTTATACTAGATTTTTGATATTCATTTGATATATCCTTCATTTTAATTATAATAAGACTCTTTTATTTCAAAATATGAGTCTTTCACCTGTTCTTTCTAATATAGTTTCCAATGGAACTAACAGTAACATATTAAAAACAATAATTTTGAGAAACACAAATAAATTTACATATAGATTTTTACACTCAGGAGTAACTAGACGTCCTACTCATACATTATTTTTAGGTAATGAACATCCTACTGTATTATCTTATAGATCTTCGATGATCTTACATAGCAAAAGATTCTTTTCCGATCAAACTAAGAAGAATGACTCAATTAATGCAACGACAATACAAACTCCTTCTTCTTCCACTGCTACAAAGAAGGACACAGCTTCCACAGCCAACATGAATGAAGTAGTTAACCATGCCGTTTTAGCTAAACAGGAACAACAAGCTAATAATGATATAACAAGTGCAGATGCGCAAGCTACTTTTTACAAATTATTACTAAAGGCGAATTATCCACAATATGTAGTCTCTAGATTCGAAACTCCAGGGATTGCATCCTCTCCTGAATGTATGGAACTATATATGGAGGCGCTACAAAGAATAGGTAGGCATTCAGAAGCAGATGGTGTTAGACAAACTTTATTGACTGCAAGTTCTGCAGGTGCTGTCAACCCATCACTGGCGTCTTCAAGTACTACTAACCCAAATTATCATACTAGTCCAGGACCTTCTCTATATAACCCATTTTATGGTTCTAAAAAGGAACCATTACATGTGATTGTATCCGAATCAACATTTGCAATTATCTCTAGATGGGTTAAGTGGTTGATATTCTTTGGTGTATTAACTTATGGTTTATCTGAATTATTTAGATACATCACTGAAAATACAACGTTATTGAAGAATTCTGAAGTCGCTGATAAATCTGTAGATGTAGCAAAAACAAATGTTAAATTCGATGACGTTCAAGGTTGTGATGAAGCTCGTGCAGAATTGGAAGAAATTGTAGATTTCTTAAAGGATCCAACTAAATACGAAGCTCTAGGTGGAAAATTGCCAAAGGGTGTATTGTTAACCGGTCCACCGGGTACAGGTAAAACATTGTTAGCAAGAGCTACAGCTGGTGAAGCTGGTGTCGATTTTTTTTTCATGTCAGGTTCCGAATTCGATGAAGTTTACGTTGGTGTCGGTGCTAAGCGTATTAGAGATTTATTCTCGCAAGCAAGAAGTAGGGCACCTGCAATTATCTTCATTGACGAATTAGATGCAATTGGTGGTAAACGTAATCCAAAGGATCAAGCTTATGCGAAACAAACTTTAAATCAATTATTAGTCGAATTAGATGGGTTTTCACAAACTTCAGGAATTATAATTATCGGTGCAACAAATTTCCCAGAATCCTTAGATAAAGCTTTGACAAGACCAGGTAGATTTGATAAAATTGTTAATGTTGATTTACCTGATGTTCGTGGTCGTGCTGCAATCTTAAAGCATCATATGGAAAAGATTACAATGGCAGATGATGTTGATCCAACAATTATTGCTCGTGGTACTCCAGGTTTATCAGGTGCAGAATTAGCTAATTTAGTTAATCAAGCTGCTGTTTATGCATGCCAAAAGGATGCTGTCTCTGTGAATATGAACCATTTAGAATGGGCTAAGGATAAAATTTTAATGGGTGCAGAAAGAAAGACAATGGTTCTTACTGAAGCTGCAAGAAAAGCTACTGCATTCCATGAAGCTGGACACGCTATAATGGCAATGTTCACCACTGGTGCTACTCCTTTATATAAAGCTACTATTTTACCAAGAGGTAGAGCACTAGGTATCACATTCCAACTACCTGAGATGGATAAAGTTGATACTACTAAGAAAGAATGTTTGGCTCGTTTAGATGTCTGTATGGGTGGTAAGATCGCTGAAGAAATTATATATGGTAAAGAAAATACAACAAGTGGTTGTGGATCTGATTTACAAAGTGCTACTGCGACTGCAAGGGCAATGATTACACAATACGGTATGAGTGAATCTGTAGGTCCAGTAAACCTTTCTGATAACTGGGATAGTTGGTCAAATAAGATTAGAGACGTGGCAGATAATGAAATCGTCGAAGTCTTGAAATCATCAGAAGATAGAACAAGAAGTTTATTAAAACAGAAAAGTGTGGAATTACATAGACTTGCAGAAGGTCTGATAGAATATGAAACTCTAGATGCAAAGGAGATGGACAAAATTTGTAAAGGTGAACCCATTAACAAATTGAAAAATTCAACAAATAAAGTTATTGATGGTCCAGATAGTGACGAACGTAAGGATATCGGTGGAAGTAAACCAAAAATTCCAACTTTAATTAATGCTTAATGATATGGACTATGTTAATGCCTATTCCCAAAAAATTATGTTGATCGAAGGTAAAACATGTTTCCTGTATATAGGAACTGCCTTACAGTCACTGAGTTATTGCCAATTGCGGAAATCAATTTCGAAACTTTCTTATTATCTATATATTATGATTCATATGGGTGACTATGTAAATATTATTTCCAATATATATAAATATATATATAATTTTTAATGCACGTACATTTTATGTTAAAATCGAAAAAATCACTCTTCCATTTTTTGTTTTTTGTTCGCAATTTCACTATCGTTTTCTTCGAGTTTTCTTTTTAGTTTTTGTAATAGAATACTTGGGTTTTGACAGTAGTAGTTCTTTGCTGCAACACGTTTGGCTTCATCAGTAGTTACAGATACAGATTTCTCTAGTTTATCCTTACAGTCGGCTAGAATTTCCAGAAGTTTATTTAATTCAATATCCTCAGGTGGTTTTGCTTCATCCTCTTCCTTCTTTTCAATAGCTTCATCGGTTTCTGTTTTTACTGGTTCGGTTGTTTCTTCTTTCCCAAATTTCATCGCTAAATATCTACTGATCAATTGTTCGTCCTCTTGAGATATTATTGCCAATGTTATTTGAGGTGGTGTAAATAAATATACTATATCAGTTAAAAGGGAATCAGTAATCTTCTTTTTACAACGATCATATATTTGACCCATATAATTTAAATCCACCTTACCGTGTAAAATGGTCTGAATATCTAAGAAGAAACCATGAAGTGGTTTATACGGATGATGGTTCAAAAGTGAGAATTTCAAACTTTCGACCAATTTGAACTCGTATTTTAAGATGGCTTCTCTGTTGGATTTAGCTTTCTTTGCGAAGGAATCAACACTGATGAAATAATTTTCAGATTTACATGCTAAGAAAATAGTTGTATGAACTAAATTCTTTGGATCGTATTCCATTACTGAATTATCTAAAAAGAACCTTCTGAAATATGTAATTGATGTAGCTATTACCTCAGTTGGTAAATTCAAATGTTGGGCGATGACTTGTACTTTCTTAGAATAAAAATTGATTAACTGAAGTTCTTCTTCCATCGATAATGGAGACGCCTTAACATTTAATGTATTTATCGCTTCTTCAGTTAACGTACTTTTGTTATCATCCATAAATTTTTTTAATTGTTGATTGATTAATGCTACTGCCCTGTCATTCGTTTGCTGTCTTCTGATCTTTAAGTTATTTTCTGTGAATGACCACATCCGATACTGTGATGAATGTCTATAGAGGTCGTCATCTGATATCCTTTTGTAATTTGGAGGTTTGTTTGAATCTTCTTTTTGAAGATTTTCTGAGGGTTCCGATTTTATCGTATCGGGTGTTTTTGATACCTCTCTTGACATTTCTTTGCTGTTATATGTATGGTTGGATAGTATACTTATTATGGGAAGGTAAATGTAATAATAATTTTCCTTGTCCAGTAATATTATGTTCTCCCTTTTTTAGAGTTCTGGTAATGGTCTTGTAATCTTAATTTGTCTCTTAAATTCTAGTTTTATGGCTTTAACTATAGTTAATCAGTAATAATTACCAATTACTTCCACTGTTATCTTTATTCATCTGATAGAGATGTGTTTTGGTACACATATTATTCACTTTATACCGTTTTTTTTCAGGATACCAGCTTATTTCATTCAGCCCTATTGTTTGGTAGCCCTGATATAGGGTTGTTTAGGGTTATTCTTGTTCAGTACATTTGCTAAAAAATTATTTTGTCACCTTATCAAGTTATTTTTGAATATACCATCGACTCGACAGGAAGAAAAAAAGATGAAATACTCATAAGATGTTATTAATTTAAATCAAAATATTCCAAAATTTTAAATCAGATTAATTGAAAGTTCATTTCTACTGATATTATTTACGTTATCCATGTTTCATAGTATTTCAATGCCAGTGATACCAGATGATCAAATAATACTATATGGGCCAAGAACTACGTGTAAATATTGCCGATAATCAGGAGTGAATAAAAGAAAAAACTACTTGTTCGAAATTTATTACTTATATTGATAAACCATTGAAGTTCAAGGTGTCAGATACATTTCCATTTATATTTCAAATCATAGCATCTCTATAAAATAACCTAAACTTAGTTTCCTCTATTCACCCCACATTTAGGTCATTCCTTATCAGAAATATTTGTAATGGTGAAACTAATTACAAACCTGTAGAGGTTACTTTATCGAGAAACATATAAACTTGTGATTTAGTAATTGATTTGATGACGCACTTTATTTTTAATGACTATGTTTATCTTGCATCACCGCGCACATACAGTTAAGATTTCAAAGAATTGAGAAAATAAATAATTTTATATATACTTAAATATTCTCAAAATGATTAAGTGATTATTTTGATGCAAATGTAACTAAGATGTTTATAGTCGTTGAGGTATCCTTTTTCAGAGATATTAAGAGTTTGTAGGGAACAGATATTTTTGTTAGACTCTGTATGTCCCTAACTTGTAGCATAACAAATACTTATGTTAAACAGGTAGCTTATAATATTTTCATATAATCAGATGATCCGGATTGGGGGGGGGGGGGGAATACTTGTAAAATAGTACATGCTCTCGAAATGTCAACCAAATCATTTTCGGAACCGAGAAATGTCCTAAGTTCCAGTTTAAAGTTACTTAACTAATATCCTATTACATATTTGTAATAACCTGTTTCCCGTTAAATACTGAAAACTACAGAAATCGAATAGAAATGAACTAATCTGTATTTTTCCCTCACTGTTTACCGTCTATATTATATATGTATGCTTCGCGATAACAAGATTCGATTCAGTTATTCATAACAAGCAGGTGACATGACGTTCCACCCAAAATTGCAGCATCGCCCATTGACGAAGAAATAACTGGAGTGATACTCCCCCCACATTTGGACTGTAATTTCCTTAATAGGATCTATTATTATTTCTTTTCTGGCTGGTCTTGTTATTCCATTTCTGAGTCTTTGTCTGAGGAAAGCGCTATTTGAAGGAACTCCGGAATTCTAGATGTGCCAAAAGAGAAAACTAGAGACAAATGCCCGCATTTCAGAACGCGAGATCCAAAAGAAGCTAATTCACATTTATGCAGCAAGTACACTGCAAAGATGGAGTAAACTTTCTTTTTATTATCAACGCTTTTTTGGTGGATGAACCTATGGAATACGGAAAATCACGTCATACTTCTTAGTTTAACAGAAGAAGATGGAGAGAAAATATATATATATTGCGTAATTTAATTTTTCTGTGTAATAGAGGAGTTCAACTTAAAGGCTGTAAAGGATAACAACAGTGTGCTCTCTTGTCGTAGCTTCTAAGTGGTGCAATATTGGAAACTATAATCTCTCTAACACTTTCTGTACACTATTTTTTTGTCGCACAGCCAACATATATGTTGTTTCAGGAAAAGTAATTGAGCCATTTGGGAAACAAAATGAACCGAAATGTTTTTGTCCGATGAGTACTTTACGCGAAGTCAATAAAGTTGCACCTCACTAAATATGGGTACCCCTAATTTCATTCTGAGTACATATGAAGTGCGCAAAATATTGGTTACATTCATTTTTCATGTTGTTGTAATTCCACCCACATAGTGTAGTACAACATTATGTTTATTCGTGGTTAATGTTACGACCAGATAATGTCCCATCCTTCCAATAATAGGGTGTTTTATAAAGAGGATACTACTACTTCTGATTACTGTCTCTATAGCAGAATAGCTGTAACCGATACCTTCTCCTTTTTAACAGTGGGAAATAACATTTTTCCACCACATAAAATAGTGATTCCTACCGTTAAGTGGGCTCCTTCCATAGTTTTCTCTTACATTTACAGTCTGTTTTCAATTTCAACAGGAAGTGTATGTGAGGTTGATCACTTTTTTTGCCCATCACGGAATTCCTTTTTTTGCATTTGACCAACTCTCTTAGATAATACTATCTGAAACCGTTTCATAAAAAAAATAATTATAAACATTTTGAGATACGAATTATCAAGTTAATAGAAATATTTGAAACTCAATATCGTCTGCAATCAGAAACAGTATATTTCTTGTTTGTTTCTATTACTACCTTCCCCCACCCCGCATTATTACTATTTAGAGACAAATAATAAAATATTATTTTAACTATTGTTGTTGTTGTTTTCTACGTATTCCGTTCTCTGTGTGAGTAGTAATAAACATTTTATCGTGAAGAATAAAACAGTTTTCTATTATAATTTTACCCTACTAGTAACTACGTTATTTTGAAAGTTTTACATCTTAGCTAAAACTTTCAGAGTTATACGGTTTATGTTCTTCACTGCCATCGTCATTTAACTTTGCCTATTTACTCTAGAAACGAGAAAGCTTATATTACTTCACTATTTTTAATAATCGCTACTTCTTTTCCTTACTGTTATTCTATTTTTGAAATTAGATTATTTGTTTAATCCTTTTTTGCCTGTCCTTCAAATTAAGTCAGCTAACCAATCTGAATCTTTAAAGATTAACTGCGCATTCTAATAGGTCTGCATTCCTTTCATCTTATGCCTTTAATTATATTTCTGTAAAAAAAACTTCAAAAAGTGAAAACAGACATCGAAATTAAAGATTTATAAGTCCATCAATTAATTAATATTCTTTATTTTGCATTTTTTTTCTTCACCTCTTTTCTTTACTGTTGTCTATTTTATTTTTATGTTCAATAGCTTTACTTTACATAGATATAACAATAACTATAAGTTCTTAGGTGAAACACATTCTAATTTCAAAAATACTCTAAAGAAGTATAAATTTTACTTTCTATTACTTCTCGCTATGGTTTCTTTATTATCGACATGTATGATGGCTTTAGCCGTCATGCCAAGTTTGTCAGGAGCTGGTGCCACTGGTACCGGTTTTCATAACAATACTTTACCAAATTCGATCGTTCAAGATAGAACAGGTATTATTCAACCTGCTCGTGAACATGAATTAGATTATCAAAATGATAATAGATTATCTTCTCAACAATTCTATGAATTATTACAAGACTCTAAGGATAGTTTCTACGATGAACCAAATGGTATATTAGGTACTACTTTCTTTTCGCCAAATATTTTCAGTAGACAACCTTATGTTGCCAATGGTTACATTGGTTCAAGAATCACTAATATTGGTTTAGGTTTCGCTTTTGATGAAGCTACTATTTCTACTTCTAATAATACCAAAGCAATGGACAATAATTGGCCTGAATTTAACAGAAGATTTGCAGGTTCTTTCGTTTCCGATTTTTACGCTTTAGAAGAACATTTAACAGCTACTAACTATCCTGAATTAGATGAAAGAGGTTATCCAAATATTATCGCCTCTATTCCGGATTGGACTGATTTACAATTCCATATTTCTAATACTTCTTACTGGTACAATGCTTTAAATGTTACTGCTGACCAGGTAACAAATTATTCTCAAAATATGTCTATAAATAATGGTATTGTTTCTACTTCAATGGATTGGTTAGATGGTCAGTTACATGTTGCTTCTCAAGTTGTAGCTCACAGAGACGTTTACCCATTAGGTTTCGTTAGTTTAGAAATTTCTTTAAATACTGAACTTTTACCAGCTAATTTCACTTCTTGTCCATTAGAAATTTACGATATCTTCAACCATTCTACATCTGTTAGAACATTCTTACAAAATTCAGGTTATGATGACAAGAATGGTGGTATATTTATGGTTGTCCAACCAGATAATGTTCCATACAATAATGCAGCTTTATTCTCTACAGCAGATGTTGAATTACAATCTTATACTGGTTCTAGTACTGGTAACTACACCTTCGTTGCTAATCCAGCTAACTTAACTGATGGTTTTTCTTCTCAATCTGCTGCTGTTAATTTAACAAGGGAAAACCCAATGGTTATTATTAGAAAGTATGTTGGTATTATGTCTACGACTTATAGTTTTTCTAACTCTTCTAATTTAGACACTGCCGCATCTTTTGCCAATGAATATAAGGGTCAACACACTGAATTATTGGCCTCTCATGAAGAAGCCTGGAATGAAGTTTATGGTGACGCCAAGATTGAAATTCCATCTGATTCCTTCTTAGAATTAGCTGCTAAATCTTCTCTATTCCATTTATTATCCAACAGTAGATCTCATAATATTTCTACTTCAAGGGGTATGCCAATGCCTGTTAGTGGTCTATCATCTGATTCTTACGGTGGTTTAGTCTTTTGGGATGCAGATATGTGGGTTGCTCCGGCTTTATTACCTTTTGCTCCAGAGGTTGCTAAGAACATTAATGGTTATAGAAATGCTACTCATCATCAAGCTCAATTAAACGCTAAAAGTTACGGTCTATCTGGTGCTGTTTACCCATGGACTTCTGGTGGTTTTGCTAACTGTACTTCTACTGGTCCTTGTGTTGATTACGAATACCATCTAAATGTTGATATTGCTTACTCAACTTTATCTATTTTCCTAAGTGGTGCTACTTCTGATTTAAACGATGAATATTTAAGATATACTACATGGCCAATGGTTAAGGATGCTGCAGATTTCTTCACTAGTTTTGTTAAATTGAACAACCAGACCGGTAAATATGAGACTTTGAACTCTACTGATCCTGATGAATATGCTAACCACGTTGATAATGGTGCATTCACAAATACAGGCATTATGACTTTATTAAAATGGGCTACCGATATTGGTCACCATTTGAAAGAACCGGTTGACTCTAAATGGATGGTTATTTCTAAAAACATGGTTATTCCAAGATCTGAATCAAATATTACTTTAGAATACACGGGTATGAATAGTAGTGTTGAGATTAAACAAGCTGATGTAACTTTACTTGTTTACCCATTAGATACAATTGATGATCCAATTAGTGCCGCTTACGCTATTAATGATTTATACTACTACTCAGGTAAACAAGCTGCTTCTGGTCCAGCCATGACCTACCCAGTCTTTGTTGCTGCTGCCCAAAGTTTATTAAATCATGGTTCTTCTTCTCAATCTTACTTATACAAGGCTATTATTCCTTACATGAGAATGCCATTTGCTCAATTCAGTGAACAATCGGACGATGACTATGACACTAACGGTGGTCTAAATCCAGCTTTTCCATTCCTAACTGGTAATGGTGGTGTCTTAGAAAGTATTATCTACGGCTTAACTGGTATCAGATACACTTACGAAGTCAACCCTACTAGAGCCATGGATAGAATCTTAAAGTTTGATCCAACTGAATTAGCTGCTCTTCCAAATGGTTTAGCTATTAGAGGTTTCCATTATATGGACAACGTTTTAGATTTCATTATCAATGATACCAATGGTACTGTCGTTCACAGGTCTGGTAATAATTCCATCACTATTAGAGTCCCAAATAGAAATGGTTATGATGACACAAATGTTCACTTCTATAGTCCAAGTAACAGTAGTCTACACCGTCGTTCCGAATCTCAAATGAGAGTTGGTACTGATGGTAGTATTTATTACACTATTCATCCAGGTCAAGAATTAGTTATTCCAGTTTATAAGCCATTACTGGCTGTTGAAGGTAACATAGCTGAGCACAGACAAGTTACAAACTTAACTAACGGTGTTGCTGGTGATGTTGGTCTATCTGCTATTGATGGTAACAACTATACCCACTGGCAACCTATTGATAAAAATGCAGCCAAGTTATTAATTGATTTAGGTTCTGAACAACAAATTAACAGGGGTTCCATCAACTGGGGTTCTAGACCAGCTAAGAATTATTCTATCTCAATCTTACCTCACTCTGAATTGTTAGAAACATTATTCACCAATGTTACTTATATTCTAGAAAACAACAATGGTACTACTGAAGAAGGTATGACTGAAGCTCTAGCATACTTAGAACAATATATGTCATCTGGTAACTCTTCTGGTAATGGTACTTGCAGCTCAGACATCACTGATATCCTAAACTGGAAATTAGGTTCTTTCAACGGTATGATTCAATCCATGCCAGATCTTGAACCATTACATGAATCTTTCATTACTATTGTTGATAACCAAAAGGTTGTTCCATCTCTTCCATACTACTCTGAAGTTGATACCAAAGCTATTGTTGCTCTGTTACCTGGTAATGTCACTGAATTCAATATCGATTACTCTAAAGTTAAATACAACACATCATTAAGTTGTCTACCGGGCGCTGAATCTGATGATTGGAAGAAAGCTAGATATGTAATTGTTTCTGTCCAAGGTACTTACGACAATGACACATATCCATACGGTGCTACTTTGAACGAAATTGTTCTACAAAACTAAGTCTAATTTCGTTTTATTTTTTAAATTTTTTTATTATGACTCTTTTTTATGATATCCTCTTTTATGACAACATTTTCCAATTCTCTTCGTCTCTTTTTAACGTAATTCGAAAATTTCAAAATTTAATTCGTAGTGCATATTTAAGGCCTCTATAATTATTATGCACCGACTCTACAATATATAATCTATTTTATAAAAAAATATTCTCGATTAATAAAAGAATAATATTTTTTAACCGAATTTTGTATACTTAAGTTGGTAGCACTATAACGCTTTAATTACTAACTAACGCCGTAGTTGATCTGTAACTTGTCAGGATGTGAGATTGTGGTTCTCAGAGGTCGTAAGTTTTTCTGCGATAAAAATATTTGTAAAACGCATTCTCATCACAGATTTCAGTACTATCGTTAGTCATTTATTTGCTAAGGTATAACAATGTCTCTGTGGCGCATGGAGATTATATAACACAGTTGAGTGACATACAAGTCGTCCTACAAAATTCTAACACTAGTTGTTATACACTTCAACGACAGTAAGTCACCACTTTCAGACCTTTTCAAGATTTATCGTTTCATTACGTTGAACGTAATTATTCAAGGTATTTCTGTGTATTGGTTATGGATCTTTAGTTGTCACCTTCTCCACATGTGGTCTGACTCGTTGTCGACAATGTGTCATAACTATTACCTGTCACCGAGACAAAGAGATCCCAGTTGGAAATGATTATGAAATATTTTTTTCTCGAGATGCGGTGTCACGATTAGTTCAGAAAAACGGCGGAGTGAAAATACGTGAGTCGAACATTGACCAACAGCTAAGATATGTATCGATAACTGCAGATATCCACATGTGACATTCGCCTCACTGGTACTATCGTGAAATGGAAACAGGACGTCGTGGTGAGTCACTCAATGAACAGTTAACAAAATTAATGATTGCTGCAGATCCGAAAGAATATCTGCTTTGGAAAATTAGTATTCTGAGACCATTAAAATGTTAAACAGTAATTATATAAATTAAAGGTAATTGTCAAATAGGAAACCTTTAGAATCGTTGTTAAACCTTTTATAACAAATTCACGAAAGCAAACAACGATACACTAGGATAAGGATGGTTCAATTCGGTCACAATTTCAAGGACAAGTATTATACACTACTAGACAAAGATGTTACTCTAGTCAATCATGGGTCCTATGGTACGACATCTAAAATGGTAATGGACCAACTAAGAAAAGTTTGTGAAGAGGAAGAGTTATACCCGGATGAATTTTATTTAGTCAAAAGTAAAGAGCAATATGTTGCCCAGATATACGCATTAGCAAAATACATAGAATTGGACCATAGAAATCTGGCATTGGTTCCAAATGCCACCATGGGTATTAATACAATTCTAAGATCAATTCCTTGGGATTTTGAAAAAGATAGTGTCTTGGTTCATACTACTTCTTACGGTGCTTGTTCTAATACTGTTAAATTTTTACACGATTACTATGGTCTTAAATTTGATACTACTAGTATTGTTTATCCAATGGAAGACGAAGAGGTATTAAACAATTTTGAAAAGGAGTTAGCTACTGGGAAACACAAAGTCTGTATGTTTGATATGATCTCATCTATGCCTGGTGTAATGTTGCCATACAAAGAATTGATCAAGTTATGTAAAAAATACAATGTGTTGAGTTTAATTGATGGTGCACACGCAATTGGTATGGTCGATCTTAAGTTTATTGACGAACTAGAACCAGATTTCTTGACAACTAATTTACATAAGTGGATGAGTGTCCCTAAATCGTGTGCCTTGTTGTATATCAATCCAAAGCATCATGATATCATTCAAACAAATCCTATATCATGGTCTTATATCTCCGAAGATCGTAAAGAAGGTGCTCCCCATAATCCAGAAACTGTTATGATTGATAAATTTTGGTATTTGGGTACTGTATCTTATGCGCCAATGTTGTGTGTCGAAGAAGCAATTAGATTCCGTACTGAGATTTGCGGTGGTGAACAGGCTATTAGGGATTATCAGTTGCAATTAAGAGAAGAAGCCGTTAGGTTAGTCATCAAGCAATTTGGTCCTGGCGCAGAATTATTAGAAAATTCTAAAGGTACGTTAAATGTTCCAGGGATGTTTAATATATCTTTCCCGGTTGATACCAAATATGTTCCAGTAGTAAAATTTTGATTGAGAATTTCCATGAATGGAGAAAATTCAAAGCTGAATGTGAAGTTGTAATGGTTACTAAGGATAAAGCATTTGCACCTTTCTTAGTCCATAATGATAAAATATATGTGAGATTTAGCGTATTCATTATTAATGAACCAAGTGACTACACCAAATCTGCTAAAATGATTAAAGACCGTTTAAACGAGGCTCTAGAAGAACAATATCATCAATTATTTGAGCTAAACTTAAAGACTAGTGAACTGGAAATAAAATAGAAGGTGCCCTTAAACCGTCTACTGTTTTTTGTTTTCTTATGTTTTACAGTGTCAGCCAGAATATATAACAAAATTGTATAAAATTGTATAAAATTGTAAAGAAATAATTACACCATTTTCTAGGTGTCTATAAGGAATATAAATATTATAAAGTTGAAATAGTGGTGTCTTTGTCATAAATACTTTTGAATTTAGAATCAATATGAAGAAACTGCGATTGTAATGTCTCGTAAGACCATGAAAACTGAGAGAATAGCATTTTAAGTTTTGGGCATTCATATAAAAAGAGGTGATCGTGTAGTTTATAAGTTATATGGTGTTTATTAGTAAATAATCGTATAGTTCATTTCTTTGACTTGTAATTCAAGAATATAGTTTTATTTATTTTATAACTTTTAGGTATAAACAATAAAAAGCCCAAGATTCCTATTATTAATTTGACAAAGTAAGGAAGAATAAAATAGAAACAGTAGTGAACTTTAACATCTCGTTCACAACTTCCAAATGATGCTAAGATTAAGAATCAAATTCCAATTTCAGAAATTAATCATTAGAAAATCGGGTTCGAACCTGAGATCTTGGTATTTGGAGGCAACAAAAAATAATGCGACTTCTGTGGATCGAACACAGGACCTCCAGATTTCTAATGACCGAAGTATTCTTCAGTCTGGCGCTCTCCCAACTGAGCTAAACCCGCATTTTTAAAATTCAGGTTGAATATTAGGGTATATTACTTATCTTGAAATTAATTTTTGAAGTCTCAGCTTTTTTACATTATTTGAGTTATTGGATAACTGGACTGTGATAAGTATTCTAATAGGCCGAACACAGTAAAGATAAGTTTATTAAATATGTTTTAAAACTATTTATAAAATTTAAATTGCAATATTAGTTGTATACAGGGTAAATAATAAATATTTTATTTCGTCTATTACGTAGTCGTGATAACCGGACTCAGTATTTCTTTGTAACGTTAAATTTTTTTAGAAGATAAAATTATTAATTAATTATGATATATTGATATATATTATAATATTATTATTAATAAAAAGACTACTTTTGTTGTTTATTCTATGATGAATAAAATCCATTGATATGATACGCGGTCTCCACCAAGAAGTTTATATGTTGTACGTTAATGTTTCTGTTGGAAATTATTATTGTACTGTTATGCGCAGTAATCTCGTGCAATACGATATTGCTGTGAATATTTTTCATATA
>JAXQGP010000288.1:0-26097 GCA_037040125.1 Kazachstania sp. M6911
AAGATGCTACTGCAAGATTAGAAGATGTTACTCTATACCAAGAAGGTTATCTACAATCTAAACTAAACGGATCCGCAAGTGACACTAAAGTAATCTCCGATGCGGCTTCAACTGCTGCTCCAATTGCTACCGATGTTGCATCCACTACCGATTCTACTGCTTCTAAGGCTCCTGAAGTTGCAACTCCTGCTGAAGAACCAAAGGAAATTGTTGCTTTCAAGAAATTTATGCAAGATAATCTAGTACCTTTATCTAAATTATCTGATTCTCTGGATCCATCTGTTGTAGAAGCAGTCAGTACATTAAAACAAGCATTTGAATTTCAAATCCAATTGATTCGAGCTGCATTGATCTCAAAGAAACCAGATTACACCTCTCAAGAATTTGCCGATGCATTAAAACCATTAAATGAAGCTGTCATGAAGATCGGCGATTTGAAGGAAAAGAATTCTAGAAGCGATTACGCCAATTATTTAAGTGCTATAGCTGACGGTGCTCCATTAGTTTCCTGGGTTGTTTCTGATGCCCCATTATCTTTAATTAGCGATTTCAAGGATTCTGCTCAATTCTGGACTAATAGAATATTAAAGACTTTCAAGGACTCTGATCCTAACTCCGCTGTCTGGGTTAAGGCTTTCCTAAATATGTTCAACGGATTGAAAGAATTCGTAAAACAAAATTTAGCTACTGGTTTGAAATGGAAAGCAGATGGTATTGTTTTCACAGACGCTATGAAACAATTTGGTTCTGAAACAGCTGCCCCAGCTCCCGCTGCTGCTACACCTACTGCTCCAGCTCCTGCTGCTGGTGGTCCACCTCCACCTCCTCCACCTCCACCAGCTGCTGTATTTGAAATTAACGACAATGCTGCTGCTGCTTCAACCAGTGAAGATGGTAATATGGATGCTGTTTTCAAGCAATTGAACCAAGGTTCAGATATCACCAAGGGTCTAAAGAAGGTTGATAGATCTCAAATGACACACAAGAACCCAGAATTACGTGGTTCCTCCAAGATAGCAGCAAAGACTGCTCCACCACCAAAACCAAAGAAGCCATCTGCTTTAACTACAAAGAAACCACCTAGAAAGGAATTGAGTGGTAATAAATGGTTCATTGAGAATTATGAAGATGAATCTGAACCTATCTTTATTGAAGCTAACAAAGACGAATCTATCTTTATCGGTAAGTGTGTCAACGTTTTATTCCAAATTAAGGGCAAAGTCAATGCTATCTCATTAAGCGAAACTGATGGTTGTAGTGTTGTTCTTGATTCAAGTATCTCTGGTTTAGATATTATCAAGTCACATAAATTCGGTATTCAAGTAGAGGAAAGTATTCCACAAATATCTATTGATAAATCAGATAGTGGTACTATTTACTTATCTAAACAATCATTAGAAACTGAAATTTACAGTTCTTGTTCTACTTCCATCAATGTTAATTTACCAATTGGTGAAGATGACGATTATGTTGAATACCCATTACCTGAACAATTACAACATAAGTTCACTGATGGTAAATTCAAATCCAGCGTATTTGAACATGTAGCATAAGTTTATAAGTGTATATAATGAAATACAAAAAGTTTATATTTTATGAATATGTAATAGAATATCATCTTTGAAATGTTAAAAGAAATAACTACTGGTTTCTTAATAAAATAATTGGATATATTGAATTTGAATACTATTTACAAAAAATTGTATGTACTTTTATTTAAACAGGATATATAAAGAAGGACAATGACCATATCTATTTACCCTTTCTGACATAGTACATGTAAGCTCTTTCATGAACTGTATCATCGAATGGAGAAATGACTTCAGAATGACCTGGACGTGCTACTGGATCTCGTAAATAAACTGCATGGCATGTCTTGAATGATATTTCTAAATGATGTGGTAATACAGTGAATGGAGCTAAAAATGGTCTTGGTTTCCATGGTGTGAAATAAGGTTTCTTTGGATTTTCACGACCATAGACATGTCTCTGCCATGGTAGGTTGATTGCCTTTGAAGCTAATTTTTCATCTTCAGAGATATTTTCAAATTCAACTTTTTCGTGATATCTCAAATTTTTAGACCAGTTGGAATCATATGGGATATAATTAGTATCAGGATTAGCTTTACTTGTTTCGTAAAAAGTTCTAATTGATTCCGAATATTGTTTTGTTACATCAGATAATTGTTTTATTCCTGCTCTGATAGAGACTTTAGCAGTATCAGAAAGTTTTTCCTTCATCTTTGGAGTGAATGAAAGTAGGTTCTCAGCAACAATTGCAAGTTCTTTATCTGATTTACCATGAATGGTTTCCCAATTAATTTCTTTAGATTTTTCTAAAGAATCATAACATTTAAATACTGAATTAGCTAATTTATGATCTTTGGAGACAACAGTTTGGAAATCCTTAAATGTTAATGGAGTAGATTCATCCTTTCTGGAAGCTTGAACTTTTAGGATACTAACAAGCATGTTTCTTGGTATACAAGATTTTAACTCATCATGTTCCTTCTTTTCCATACTAGTATTATATTTCTCAATAAACTTTGTTATAGATTCTTTCTTACTACTAGATTCAGGTAGATCCTTTTGCTTATTAATTTTGTTATCCCATAATTTTCTTGGATTCTCTTTAGCTTCCTTAACGTATTTATTCCATAAAATAATTTGTGTCTTATCAACTTTCAAAGCTTCTGATAAACTTGGTTTTCTTGCACCTAAAGCTTCTAATACTTTATCAGGTCTAACATGGAACAAATCACCAGGTTTTAATATATAACCAGGATGACGTATCTTTAAACCATTAACAGTAACATTACCATGTAGGATAAATTGTCTAGCTTGTCTTACAGAGGATGCAAACATTGCTCTAAATAAAGCAAAATCCAATCTTTTCTCCAGAACAGCATAAGTTTGTGATAAGAATGGAGTTGGTTTCATCTTCCCATCACCACGTAATGAAGCATCCAGTTGAGCAACAGATTCTAATTTAGGTTCAAATAATGTACTGAATCTACCTTCTGTGATGTATTCACCATGGTATGCTCTAGTTTCTTGTTTGGCGTTCCATTTCTGTTGATATAAAGATTTTGTCTTGAAATCTGGATTTGATTTTTTGTAAATATTGAATAAATTATATTTGTTAAATGATGAACGAATTCTACCCCTAGTCAAAGACTTCAGTAGTACAGCTTTCTTCGGCATGGTACTAATTATATTGGGTATTTGACTTGCTGTTGAGAATAAAAAGGGGAACTTCTAATAAGTAGGTATATCGATCACTCTTTAAAAAATGACCGTTGTTCTCCTTATATGAACAAACTGTTTGCCCTTTAGTTCTTCTAATTCCGACAAATGCTTGTCTATTCGTTATGCATAATAACAATCTGCTTTTTTTCTTTCTTTCCGCAACTGTTTGAGAGCAGTCAAAGCCATAACACTATTACCCTGAAGTTGCGAAAAAATTCATTAATTTATTGCAATATTGTGGTATATTGATGGTATATGTATGTGTTTATTAGTTTATTTCAACTGTTATTAACATTGTTGATAGTATAAACCATTATAGAGCAAGATATGTTGTTAGAACCTATCTCTGTGAAGATATTTAACCCTTATTACATCGGTTCTGAAATATATAGGAGATATTATATGGTTCTACAGATAATTACCAAGTGACAGCTGTAGCACAACTAAAACAAGCGAATTTACCGTAAATATCTCTTTTATAGTTCGCCTGTAGCTATTATGTTGTCTGTTTTATGGTCATATGACAATCGATTTCTCTTTCGTAAACCCTACATTAGGGTTGACGAAATAAAATCAATGAATTTTTCAATGAGTAAACAACAACAACAACAATAAATAAATAAATAAAGAAGTAGAATATATACAATGTTATAGTGATCTATATTACATGTAATTGCAAGTATTCAATAAAATCATAGCGGCTGCAGAAATATGTCAACGAATTGGAATATAGTAGATGAGATTCGATTGCTAAGATGGGTGTCTGAATTTAAACCCGCTGGTATACATAAACATTTTCAAATGATGTGTATTGTAGAAAGATTAAACCATCCTGAGAAATATCCTATATTGTTATTACAAAAGGAGAGTAGGCGACCTAATAAGCAATTCACTGTTGAAAATGTATGGGCTAAGTTAGCACAGTATTATAATTTGGATGAAGCTGATAAGATTGAAAATATGAATAATGTTGTTAGTGAAGATAAAGTAGTAGAAAAGGTAGGCAATAAGAAACAATTTAATCAAATGTTAAGACATCCCAAAGATTTTGAATTACCTTGGGATGAGTATGGTGAATTGATATTGGAGAATGCAAAGAAAGGTGCAAGTGATAACGATGAAGAAATGGAAAAGACTCCAGAGGTTACAGCTGAAGTTAAGGAGAATATAATACAGGAAACTCCTAATAAAGAAGAATCGGAAGAACTGGTTGAGGAAGAAAAGATATCCAAGGAGATTGAAATCGAAAAAGAAGATGAGAAACCTAAAGAATCCAATACAATTGAAAATAATGAAGAATCGGTAAAGGAATCATATGTCGAACAAAATGAAAAGGATGAAGTATCTGAACAGAAGGACGTAGTTGAAGAGAAGGAAATACCGAAAGAGAAAGTCATCAGTGAGAAGCCAGCTGATATTACTGAAACCGAAGATTCGATAAAAGAAACTAGTGAAGAACCTGTTAAGGAGCCAAAAGACAGTGCTGAACCTGAAGCTGAACCTGAAACGCCCAAGGAATCAGAGGTTAAAGAATCTAAAACTGGCGAACCTGCAGTTGGAAAAGAGGTCGAAACTGTGGCGACGGAACCAGAAGCAGAAAATACTGCCGCAGAAGAAGAACCAGTTACTGAAGGTGAGAAACCTGTTGAAGAAATCAAAGAAGCATCTGAACATATAGAAGAGATATCAACCCCAGATAAGAAAAGTGAACCAGAAGATGATAAAGAATCTGAAAAAGAAGTAACACCAGAGGTTAAGCAAGACAACGATGAAGAAGGCCAAATTGATAAATCAGATGAAGAAAAGAATGTTTCCGAAAAGGAAGAATCCGAAGATGAAGAAGTAAATGAATCTTCACCAATTAAAGAAGAATCCGAAGAAGAGCCTGTGACTGAAAAGAGGAAAACTAGATCATCTAGTACTGTTCGTGTATCATCGAGATTACGTAACAAAGCAGAAAAGGACAATAATGAAGAGGAAGAAGAACCAAAGGAAGACATCGAAAGCAAAGAATCTTCTGAAGACGAAACCAACACTGCATCAGGTACCCGTTTCAGATCTACTAGGAAACGTCATGTTAAGATAAGCGATGAACCAATGGCAAAACGTACAAGACACTCAAGACCATCAGCTAATGATGAAAACGAAAGTACTACTGCGGTAGAGACATCACCTAAGAGAGCCAAACGTAAGAATTCCTCAACTGAGACACCAGAGAAACCATTACGTGTCTCCAGAAGGTTAAGAAGTCGAAAATAAGTTACATAATCATATATAAATACTGTAATAAACGCATTGATTTTTTTTTTTGTGAAATGTATGTATTATTATTATTTTTTGATGGGGGTTAATATTATATAGAAAAAATAAAAAGGATATACTAAAAATATTTTAAACTTTTCAAAGAAGTAGATTTTCTACATAAATTAGTTAACCTTTAATAATTCGACATCGAAGATTAAAGTAGCCATTGGTGGAATTAAACCTGGGAAACCACGTTCACCGTAAGCGTAAGCACCTGGAATAGTTAATCTAGCCTTTTCACCAACAGATAATTTTGGAATAGCAGCATCCCAACCCTTAATGACTTGACCGACACCAATGTTACATTGGAATGGAGAACCTCTATCTAGAGAAGAATCGAATTTTTGACCATTTTCTAAAGTACCAGTGTAGTGAATAGTAACTAAATCACCAACTTTTGGGAAAGTTTTACCATCACCTGGAGTAATTCTATCGATCTTGACGTTACCTTCAATTGTTTCAGACATTATAGTATTATATGTTAGTTGAATAGTTGTAATTGTTATAACAGTACACAACTTAACTTATTAATACAATCCCTCTTTTATATAATAGGAACTTTCCCATTTCATTTTTGCCTTTCTCCCAACTAAATTTTTCTCAATTCACATCGCCCTCTCTCTCTTTCTCTCTCTCTCTCTGCTGGACGAGACCATTCCCAGAAAATTGTCGCCGTTGTTTCTTGTTGTTGTTGTTGTGCTCCTTTCTTTTGTTGCTCGCCCGCTGTGAAAATATTAAATTGGGCGGTGGTCGTTCAAATTTCAGATTAATTGGATAGTTGTACTGGTGTTTCTGAGGGAATTACCATATTCGATATCTGATTTACCATAACAGAGTTTCTGATCTGCAATAAAGATAATAGCAAGCAAACAAGTGTGTATGTGTATTTATATTTTGATTAGAAATGAAATATTATATATGATATGTAAAAAGAATATTTATTATAATACAGCAACTAATTTAGTACCAGAATTTCTGTCATTCTTAATATCATCAGTAATTTGAATAGCAGATTCTAAACCTTTATAAATTTTAACTGGGATATGATGAATTTCACCAGAGAATAATCTTGGATTAATAAATTTAATAAATTTTCTAGTATTTTCTCTGTATACTAAATCCTTTGGAATAGTGAATGAACCAAATGGTACATCATGACCTGCAGCTACATATAATAAAGTACCTGTAATCTTAACATTATCTCTTCTATCTTCTTCCTTAATATCCTTAATACTATAAGTAACTAATTGTAAAACAGTTGATGGAGCATCATGAGAAGCACATTTATAAACTTGTTGAATGGTTTGTTTATTAGAGACACAATCAATTAAATGTTGAATATTTGGATATTTAGCTCTAATTTGTTCAATTACATCAGCATCATGATAATCGAAAAGTTCATCTGCACCATATGCTTTTAATTGTTTTTCATGCTTCTTAGAAGCAACAACAATAATCTTAGTGTAACCATGCAATTTTTTAGCTAATTGAATTAATGGTTGACCAATGGCAGTAGCACCACCCCATAATAAAATTGGGAAATCATGTTGTGGTTTAGTTGGTTCCCATTCTAATTTATTACCTAAATTATGAGATAATGCAACACCTGCAGTAGTTAAAGAGACTGGTAATGTAACACAACCTTCATAGTTAGTAACTGCACCCTCAGGTAAAGAATCCTTACCACTAACATCACAATTTGGTGGACAATGATAAGCTAAAGTAGAATCTAAAGAAGCGTATTCAGCAAAGGCACCATTAGTTGGTAATCTGACAGAACCACCATGAACGAAACCAAAGACGTGGTCACCAACATGGAATTCGTTAGTGTCAACACCTTCACCTAATTTAACGATTTCACCAGCGATATCACAACCTAAGATTGAACCTTGTGGACCGATTTTGAATGCGATATGTTTCCAGTCGGTTGGATTACCTGCGATGGCTTTAGTCTTTAATAAGACACAGCCTTTTTCGATAGGTGGTAATGGGACTTCCTTTAATACAGGAACATCACCAGAGATGACAATAGCTTTCATTGAAGTTGGTAGAGACATTATTAAATTTTAATTTCTGGTTATAGCGGTTAAAATAAAAAAAATAAGGGGTTCAATCTAGTATCGGTGAGTGAACTTTACTAATTCGATATGCTTTTTCTTATAAATTGCATAAAATGAAATGTAACAAAAGGAATAAGAATTGACAAAATGGAAAATACTAATTACTTGGCTATTTATACAAAATATATATTCTGAATGAGACTTATAAGGATCTTCCATTTCCTTCACAGTTTCCAGGTCAAATTTTCGGGGCCATCGCTTCGTCCCATGATGATTATGTAATGAGAAAAGAGAAGATTCCGCGGAAAAACGCATGAAGATCGATGAGACACAGTGTCGTCCATTATGCACTCAAATACGTAATTTACGTACATCACTTCGATAATAATATTAACATACTATTTTTTCTTATTGATATTGTATCGATTACAAATATTTAAAATTGTACAAAGTGAATATTTAAATTATATGAAAATGTGATTTAATTGAAGACAGAGACGAATTTTTCACCACTAGTCTTACCAGCTTGAATATCCTTAACGATTTCAACTGCACCTTCTAAACCGTTCTTGTAGACCTTAACTGGGATATGATGTAGATCACCATTTAGGAAATGTGGGTTGATTTGCTTGATGAATTCAATAACATGAGCTCTGTAAGCATCGTCATGTGGGATGACACCACCGAATAATGGAACATCGAAACCAAGAGATAAGTAAATAATAGTACTTTCAACACCGACATTATCTTTTTTAATTTCTGGTTTAATGTTGTCAATAGTTAGACCCATATAGTTCATAACAGTGGCCTTTTCAGTAGTAGAAGCACATTGATAAACCTGACCTAAAGTAGTTTCACTAGAGACACAATCTAATAAAGTCTTAATATTTGGATATTTAGTTCTAATTTGTTGAATAACATCAGCATCATGATAATCAAAGATTTCATCAGCACCATATGCTTTTAATTGTTTTTCGTGTTTCTTTGAAGCAACAACAACAATCTTAGAGAAACAGTTATATTTCTTAGCTAATTGAATCATTGGTTGACCTAGAGCGGTAGCACCACCCCAGATTAAGACAGGAGAATCTTCTTGTGGAGTCTTAGTTTCCCATTGATATTTCTTATTGAAATGATAGAATAAAGTAACACCAGCAGTAGTCCAAGAACATGGAACAGTAGCAGCACCTTCAAAAGTGTGAATAGCACCTTCTGGAATATGTTCTTCATTACTTAAATGAATATCCTTTGGAGTGTGGAAACTTAATTGAGAATCTAATGCAACATAATCAGCAAATGCACCATTATCTGGAGTTCTAACGGAGGCACCATGAATGAAACCATAGACGTAATCACCGACATGGAATTCATTACAATCGACACCTTCACCTAATTTAATAATTTCACCAGCAACATCACAACCTAGAATGGAACCTTGTGGACCCATACCGAATTCAATATGTTTCCAATCAGTTGGATTACCTGCAACGGCCTTTGGTTTAATTAATAAATAACCATTTGGTAAATTTGGTAGTGGAACAGTCTTGATAACTGGAGCTTTACCTTCGATAACAACGGCATTCATAGAAGTTGGTAAAGACATGTTTATTTGTTTTATTTTTAAGGGTTGTTCAGATGTAGTTCTGTATTTGTTCGAAATATATTTATATCGCACAATAATTGATTATTCTATGCATACGAAAGAGATATAAGTAATTACAAATAATTAATAATTGATGAAGATATTCAATTATATCATCCTTTTATAAACTTGTGATTTTTCCCTTAATTTAGTTTCCAATTGAAAATTTTTCATAATCTGATATCTCATTGCCTAAGATTTACAATAGTTTTCCAATAGAAGAAAAGGGAGTTGTTATGTGAATACTGTGTGGATGTTCCTTACGTACAAGAGATAAAGGGACTACTTCTTCGTTTTCTTACCGATGACGAGTGAAAAACAGAAATAACGGATCTGGAGAACGGAACTTTGGTTTCCCAAAATTTTTGCGGGTTTAATCAATCGGTGGGTTCTGTGCAGATCAATAAATTTACAACATTTGAAACTAGGTACCGAGCCGAACCGAACCGTTCCGTCTCAAATTTGTAATCATTCTCAATGACTAAGCATACCATTCATTACGTAAGAACATATGAAATAACTTAGTTTAATTTTAATAGGTAACAACTATTAACCATCTTAGTTGTTAGATTTGAAGTGATTCCACGGGATGATTTATTGATTACTGTATTGAATTGTATTGCCGGCGACTGTTTGAAGGATGCATATATCTTAGAAGTATCGTCTATTATGGTTATCCCGCTATAATAGATAATTCAATGACGTTCTATTGACTACTAGAATTCTAAATTGAGTTACAATATTTAGAATACAAGAATACATTTAATTCCTGTGGCTGTGTATGTGGAGTTATGATTTTGATATAACACCGACGATATCTGTTATTATAACAACAATTATTTTACATGGTACAAGTTAATTTGTATATCATTATTGATTGTGGATGACATATGAATAGGCCATCATACTCAAAGGTTTTTAGTTTTGAAAACGACACACATCCCAATCTCATTCATTCTATATTCTGATATATATTCATGTTTGGTGGTAAGTGGTAGGCGAATACTCCAAAGTTATAAGAAACAAGTAATCTTAAATGCATCATATTGGAATGTATACATAATTGACGGCATTTTAAACAAATACATAATCTCACACCTCTTTAGAGACCCCGCTTATTGAATTACAATGTCAGTTACAATATATTCATATATATATCAATGTATATATCTACCACTTTAACCGTATCAACTAGATGACATTTGTTTAATAACACTCCGAGGACTACTGTTTGAACTCGAACATTTACCCTCCCCGAGAAAAAATTTTTTTTTTTTAGTAAAGTGAAAAATTAAATCTCAGGTAATTAATGAGATGAGATGCGATGAGATGAGCAGAACCATCAGACATAAATATATAACAACATATAATATCTATATATAATACACATCTTTGTAAGTGCTACAGATAGTATCACATCAACATAATAGAAAATGGCCAAAAAAGCTATTGATTCACGTATTCCATCTTTAATTAGAAATGGTGCACAAACTAAACAAAGATCATTCTTTGTCATTGTTGGTGATCATGCTAGAAATCAATTACCAAATTTACATTATTTAATGATGAGTGCAGATTTAAAGATGAATAAATCCGTATTATGGGCATACAAGAAGAAATTATTAGGTTTCACTTCCCATAGAAAGAAAAGAGAAGCTAAAATTAAGAAAGAAATTAAAAGAGGTACTAGAGAAGCTAATACTCAGGATCCATTCGAAAGTTTTATCTCTAATCAAGATATTAGATATGTTTACTATCGTGAAACTGAAAAGATTCTAGGTAACACATATGGTATGTGTGTCTTACAAGATTTCGAAGCTTTAACTCCAAATTTATTAGCTAGAACTGTCGAAACTGTCGAAGGTGGTGGTATCGTTGTCATTTTATTAAAATCAATGAGTTCTTTGAAACAATTATACACTATGACCATGGATATTCATGCTCGTTACAGAACTGAAGCTCACGATGATGTTGTTGCAAGATTTAATGAAAGATTCATTTTATCATTAGGTGGTAACGAAAACTGTTTAGTTGTTGACGATGAATTAAATGTTTTACCAATTTCCGGTGCTAAAAATGTTAAACCATTACCTCCGAAGGACGATGACGAATTATCTCCAAAACAAGAAGAATTAAAAGAATTAAAAGAATCTCTAGAAGATGTACAACCTGCGGGTTCATTAGTATCTTTATCCAAGACTGTTAACCAAGCACATGCTATTCTAACATTTATAGATGCAATTTCTGAAAAGACCTTGAATTCTACTGTTGCTTTAACAGCTGGTAGAGGTAGAGGTAAATCTGCTGCATTAGGTATCTCTATTGCAGCTGCTGTATCACATGGTTACTCTAATATTTTTGTAACATCTCCATCTCCAGAAAATTTAAAGACTTTATTCGCATTTATCTTTAAGGGTTTTGATGCATTAGAATACCAAGAACATATAGATTATGATATTATTCAATCCACCAATCCAGATTTCAACAATGCAATTGTTAGAGTCGATATCAAGAGAGGTCACAGACAAACTATTCAATATATTGTTCCACAAGATTACCATGTCCTAGGTCAAGCTGAATTATTGGTCATTGATGAAGCTGCTGCGATTCCATTACCAATCGTTAAGAACTTATTAGGTCCATATTTAGTATTCATGGCTTCTACCATTAATGGTTACGAAGGTACTGGTAGATCTCTATCTTTGAAATTGATTCAACAATTACGTACTCAAAACAACACTGGTGGTAGAGATGTTAATCAAACAGCCATTGTTTCAAGAGATAACAAGAAGGATTTCTCATCAAGTGTAGGTGCTCGTACTTTGAAGGAAATTGTCCTAGACGAACCAATCAGATATGCCGATGGTGATGCTGTTGAAAAATGGCTAAATAAATTATTATGCCTTGATGTTACTTTGATTAAGAATCCAAGATTTGCTGCCAATGGTACTCCCCATCCATCCGAATGTAATTTATTCATTGTTAACAGAGACACTTTATTCTCATACCATCCAGTCTCTGAAAATTTCTTAGAAAAAATGATGGCTTTATATGTTTCATCTCATTATAAGAACTCTCCAAATGATTTACAATTAATGAGTGATGCTCCAGCGCATCAACTATTTGTTTTATTACCACCAATTAATCCAAAGGATGGTGGTAGAATTCCAGATCCATTATGTGTTGTTCAAATTGCTCTAGAAGGTGAAATCTCAAAACAAAGTGTTAAGAATTCTTTATCCAGAGGTCAAAGAGCTGGTGGTGATTTGATTCCATGGTTAATCTCGCAACAATTCCAAGATGAAGAGTTTGCAGGTTTAAGTGGTGCTCGTGTTGTTAGAATTGCAACTAACCCAGAATATTCTTCCATGGGTTATGGTTCTCGTGCATTACAATTATTATCAGATTATTTCGAAGGTAAATTTACTGATATGTCTGAAGATACCAAGCCAAAGGATTTCTCTATTAAGAGAATCAATGATAGTGATTTAAGAAAATCAAACTTATTAAAGGATGACGTTAAATTAAGAGATGCTAAATCTTTACCTCCATTATTATTAAAATTATCCGAACAACCTCCACATTACTTACATTATCTAGGTGTCTCATACGGTTTGACTCCACAACTACATAAGTTCTGGAAGAATTGTAAGTATGTTCCTGTCTACTTACGTCAAACTGCTAATGATCTAACAGGTGAACATACATGTGTCATGTTGAAGGTTCTAGAAGGTAGAGAACCAAATTGGTTAGTTTCTTTTGCTAACGATTTCCATAAGAGATTCCTATCCTTATTATCTTATCAATTCTCACAATTCACATCTGTTCAATCCTTAAGTGTTTTAGAGAGTGCAAAGAAAGCTGGTGCTCTGTATAGTGCTGATGATGAGAACAGCAATGTTACCACATTGGATAAGACACAACTAGATGATATTTTCTCTCCATTTGATTTGAAGAGATTAGACAGTTATTCCAACAATTTATTAGACTATCATGTTATTGTTGATTTATTACCAATGTTATCTATCTTATATTTCAGTGGTAAAATGGGTGATTCAGTAAGTTTATCAAGTGTTCAATGTGCTATTTTATTAGCCATTGGTTTACAACATAAGAGTATTGATGATATCACTAAAGAATTAAATCTACCGTCTAATCAAACAATTGCTATGTTCTCTAAAATTATGAGAAAATTCTCTATTTATTTCCGTTCCATATTAAATGAATCCTTTGAACAAGCATTACCTGCACTAAAGGACGAAGAAATTGCTGAAATGAATGGTGAAGAAATTAAGAGATTAAACGCTGCAGAAGCAATGGACCAAATGGAGGAAGAATTAGAAGAAGCTGGTGATGAAGCTGTTAAGGCCATGAGAGAAAAACAAAAAGAATTGATTAACTCTTTAAATTTAGATAAGTATGCGATTAATGACAATAATACTGATTGGGATGAATCAAGTAAGAGTCTTGAAAAGGCTGCTAAATCTAACGGTGTTGTTAGTGTTAAGACTGGTCGTAAGAGAACTACAGAAAAGTCAGAAGATATTTACAATAATGAAATGAAGGTATTGCATAAAAGCAAAAAATCAAAGAAAAGTTCCAAATAGATATAATTAATTACATGGAAAATTTATTTATATAAAATCGAATGCTATATATGATTTGATTATTTATATATAATAGGAATATGTACAATAGAAATCCGTCATTTTAAGTTTATCAGAAAGCCACCACTGGACAAAATCAGAAGCGTACAAGATGACCACACTTCATGTATACTAACCTTTTGAAAGCAAAGATTGGTAACTTTACGTTTGATAATTATATTAATCAAAGTTTACTAAGGCGGATTTTAGTACGTACCTGTTTCGGTTATCATAGTTTTATTAAAGGTATTAGTAGTATTTCCATCGATATCTATAGGCCGGTACCTGAAGACATGATATATAATAGAGTTTGGGGTAAGTATAGTCTACTAACGGTATCTTATAATTATTTAGAATAGTTTAATATTTTTAACTATATACTTTAGATATGATTAACAATATATTTTAGTTTTTTAGCCATAAAATATTGTACCTGAGTCGACCTATTCTCTATTTGATTGTTTTAATCCATAAACAGTCTTTTTTATGGATTAAAACAATCCAACAGAGAATAGGAGGTTAGAAACCTAGGTCCCATTAAGAAGTTCTTAGGAATAGTATTCACTGCTGATGATCAATATATTAAGATTGGTCCAACCACTTATTTGAAAGAATTATTCAATTAAATAGATTTAACTGATTGCAAACCCAGTCAAACACCAATGATTACAATTCCTGTCCCCATAGATGAGGACCGAGAGGAATTGTTAAATAACGAAGACCCTACGATCTATAGATCAATTGTAGGAAGCTTATTATGGGCCAGTTTATGTACCAGACCTGATATCAGCTATGCAGTTTCTAAACTAGGATCTAAGGTATCTAAACCGTCTAAATTGGGTTATTCCATAATGAAAAAACTGTTACGTTACATTAAAGGAACCTTATCTTAAAATATTGAATTTGATTTAGATGCTAAAAGAGATGTAAAGTTGCTAAGTTATCTGATGCAAGTTACGGTACCAATAACTCTACTTTGAGTCAATATGGTTACATATTTACATGGAATGGTACTCCCATTTCCTGGTGCTCAAAGAGACAAAAATCTGTATCAATATCTACTTATGAAGCAGAATTATTTGGTCTGGTTGAAGCTTATAAAGAAGCTCTATGGATCAGATTATTATTTGAAAATTTCAATACAGCAGTTAACTCCATTAGAATATACAAGGATAATAAAAGTATGATCTCAACTGCTGTAGTCACCGAAAGTCATGGTACATCCAAACATATAGGATTTAGAAAGAAGCTTATTAATGAAATTATCATATTGGCTTTGTGTGTTCTGTTTTAATATTAAGTCAGAACTCAACTTGACAGACAGGCTGACTAAACCTCTGTAGGGGGTTGTGTATCACAGAATAATTTATGAAACAACTCCAACTGATGCTGTAAATCTCATAAATTTAAAAATAAAAGAAGAATCCAATAATTCAGAGGATGAATTATTGATCAATGGAAGTGACAAATTTCGCCTCTCAAAAGTTTCCATTTAAACTTTTTATCGCTTGCTACGATATACTAGAACCAGACAACGAGAAGGGACCGCCGCCGTCTCGGAAATTGGGAAACAAAGAAAACTGTTGCGATTGACACTGACTGTGTAACAGAACGGTGATTGCTCAGAATGACTTACTTGGGTTCAATGATCTTCTTAAAGAAAGTGATATAAAGACAGAAGATATTACATTAGTTCTTTGTAAGTCGGAAGTTGCACTTGATATAAGAACTAAGGTAATATTTATACATTACAGAAAGATATAATTGCATACATATAAATATGGTTGAATTAACTGAAATTAAGGACGAAATCAACGGTAACGTTGAAACTGCTCAAACTGTTCCATCTGAACCAATGAATGCCGCAGAAACTAAGGAAACTGTTGAACAAGAAAATAACGATAATGAAGAAGACGAAGAAGATGAAGAAGATAGTGATTTCGATGATGATTTTGATGAAAATGAAACTTTTGTCGATAGAATTGTTGCCCTTAAAGATATTGTATCTCCAAAGCAAAGACAATGTGTCAGTAGCTTCATCACAAATACTACTGCTTTTGTAAAGAGTTCATTTGCTAAAGGTGGTAGTCTAACCTGGGCCTTAACTACAACTGCCTTATTATTAGGTGTTCCATTATCTTTATCTATACTTGCTGAACAACAATTAATTGAAATGGAAAAGACCTTTGATTTACAAAAAGATGCTAATGATTTACTAGGTACTGAAACTGCTGCTGCTCCAGCAACTACAGCATAAATATAGAAATGGCTGATATATTATTATCACCTTTTTTTCTATCTCATCATTTTTGTCGTTTGGTCTTTTTAAAAGAAACCGTCGGTATAATCTAATAACCCTTTTTACAATGAAATAATCTTTTTTTCAACAATGTATCATTAAAGTATAATTCGCAAATATCCTCCATTATTTTCTCTCTCCATTTTGTTTTTATTTTCTATTTTAAAAGAATTTTTCTTATGTAATGAAATCACAGTATATAGGTTCGTGTATATAGCAATAACGAGGATTAATGATATATTATATATTGTTTAGAAATTTTACAAATGAAAACAAAAGTGTTACGTTGTAATGAATTAATTACACTTTCTTAGGATGTTTAATAGTTAAGGCATATAAGTCTAGATGTGTAGTGAATTCATAAATGATATCATTAATAAACATGCCATGAATACCTAATGCAAGACCTAAACCTGCCCAAACTAAAGCGAAAACAACTTCATCTTCACCACGACCAAATATTCTAGTCATAATAATATAACTTACTAATTGTAATGATGGAATATACATTGCTACATTATAGATTGGGAAATCTTGTAATGTTAAATGTGCAACAATGATACGACCAACAACAAATGCCATACTTAAACCAATTGCTAAGATTAATGGTAAAGTAATGAATTTCTCATTGACTAATACTAGAACAAATACAGACGCAAAGAATAAGAAAAATGGAACTAAACCATTGATTGCATCAGAGGTCTTCTTTTCAACTTGTTCCTTTTCTTCAGGATGAGATCTTGCATGTTCCTTATAGTAATCGGCGACATGCTTAGTAGCAGCAAAAATATTTAACAACAATGCAAATGAAGAAAATGTATTCATTAAATGAGTAGTTTCAAAATTAATCATTTTATCACCATATGGAATCTTGAATAAAACTGTATGCCAGATCAATTGTGGACCAAACATACCAGTTAATGTATAAAGGACACATAACATAATAATACCTTCTACAGGTCCACAAAATTCAGAAAGGAATAATTTATGAGTATGATATTCTTCCCATGTACTTAAATAGAAATTGCATAATACACTAAATTGAGCGAAAATGAACATATAACTGTAACCTATCCCAGTAGTTGAAATGTATAATACTAAAGATAATGTGGTATTGATGGAATCGATACAGTGATCAAACAATTCACCTAATGGACCAGATTGTCCAGTACGACGAGCATGCATACCATCACATGCATCGAATGTTTGATATAAGAACATACCTAAAGCATAGGAATAGTAAGTCCAACGTGGAGTTTCTTGATTCAAACCGGAATCATAATATAGAACTGTCATTACATTAATAAGGATAAATGCTAAACCAGACAAAGTGACTAAATTTGGAGCCATTGAAATTGGGAAAATGACTGCCACTTTTTTCCAGAAATTCTTTAAAAAGGCATTGGATAATATGGAATGATCTTCGCTTTGGTATTTGTAAAGTTTTAGATTGCCTAATGCACTTTCTGGTATGAAAAACCCCATCTTTCTTCACAATTTTCAGATAATATACCGATTGACGATTCACTTTTGTGTTACATCCACTCAATAGTATGTATTTGAAAACGATGTTATATATTTTCTAGATATACTTGCCTATAACATTCATTACCTTAATTGGTATACCTGTGCATATTGTGATTCGCTGTCAATCCATCGATATCTGAAAATTTCAGACGATGCGATGTGACACGAAATTTGCGCTCGACAAATGATAACCGTCAACAGAGAGAGAGCTGTGATTGTTGACAGTAACGAATCAAATCTTAACAGATATCGAAATTTGTATAAAATGTATAAGTATGTATGAGTTTAGATAGTTGAAAGTCAAACGTCTGTGTTAATAGCCAGCGTCAAAAACTAAACAGAAAAGAAATAGAATATGTCAGAAAATACCTGCAACCAGAAAACTATTCTAATTGGCTTGAGTGGTTGTTCATCCACCGGTAAAACTACTCTAGCCAAACTAGCATCACAATTGCTGCCTAATGCTATTCTGATCCATGAAGATGATTTTTATAAACATGATGAAGAAGTACCTATGAATGAAAAATATGGAATCAGAGATTGGGATTCGCCAGAGGCCCTAGATATGGGTTTGTTTGAAAAAGAACTGATTTCTATCAAAAGTACAGGTGAAGTCTCTACTGTATTGATTCATAATAATAACGTAGATGATATCAAGAAGTTTTCATTAGCTGATGAATTCATGAAAGAATTAGAAAATAAAATTAAGCATATTGATAATTCTTATAAATTAGTTATAGTTGATGGGTTTATGTTGTTTAATGATCCAAAGATATCGAAACAGTTGGATCTAAGACTTTTAATTAGAGCTCCATATGAAACTTTGAAAAGAAGAAGAAATGCGAGAAATGGTTATCAAACATTAGACTCCTTCTGGGTTGATCCACCTTATTATTTTGATGAATTTGTTTATAAGTCCTATGAAGAGAACCATAGATCATTGTTTAAGAATAATGATGTAGAAGGAATTTTAACAGACGAAGCTACATCTATGATTAATGACTTTAATAATGATGACGGCGTATCTATTCAGGATTCTTTAACCTGGGTTATTGATGAAATCGTTAGTTTTTGTGAGAATAAATAGGAAGATAAAGTAATAAATGTCTGATGTTCGAGTAGCATAACGATGCGAAAATGATTATGGTTTCTCAGAAGTTGTGTATAGCCAGTTATTGATATTTAATAATTAGAGGTATCATTTTCTGGTTCACGATACTTTCTCATATTGTAGAAAGTCCAGTGTAGATGCGAGATGAGGCCTTTCCTATCCGCCTTTGAGTCCTTTGTCCTCATCAATTTGTCTCCAACCTCTCTCGATAATTTTCTTGATCAATATAAGTGAATTATTATGTTGTCGTTCCAGAGGTATAACATTCGGCACTTTATATGGGTGAGTGATTTTTATATTCTTTAGTACGATGATAGTATTACCGTTCCATTCTACGTCGGAAATTGTTGTTGATAACAATTCATATATTGATTTACCTTCAGTCGTTATATTTTGTGACATGTTAGAGATGTCATTCAATGAAGATATAATATCATCGATGCTGATATCTTGCGATCTCAGATGATTATTATATCCATTAAACAAATGCTCGATACGTTTGATAAATGAACATTTGATGATTTTAAAGGAGTATGTTTCATTTAATCCTCTGGAGGTTTGTAAAACAAGTGTCGCATTATTAGGATTGAATGTATAAATAGTACCTTCTGTCACGATATCCAACATGTTGGTAATTCTCACTCTATAGCCTAATATATCTGCTAAAACTAAGTTCATTTTGTTAGGTATCATGGATGTCTCCTTTTTATAATACCTCTTTTATAATTGTACTTTTATAACTTTCATAGAATATCTAGTATTACCCCTAAATCGGACACTCGTCTGAATTAATATGCAGTTCCTGCTCCAACCTTTTATAGACAGCTTTAAAATGAACTGTACGTATTACGGTCACAATTTTAATTACAACTAATAACACATCTTCATTCTTCGTAAGTATTCTTAATTTTGATCTTAGTAGTACTTTCCTGTTCTGGTGCAGTTTCGTACTTAGAATGACGAACGAAATGAAAACAAAAAAAGACATCCAAAAACAAAAATTATGCAGTAAAAAAGAAGCAAGGCATAGGAACAATTATTGAATTAAAGAGGTTTCTTTACCAAAAGAATTCATAAAATCGAAAATCTGCAATTTTGAAGGAGATATTAGAACGAATACAAAAGCTAGAAAACGTCATTCCCTTAATTCCCATAATTCGATACTATTTTTACAATTCACGAACCTGACTCTTAAGCATAGATAAAGTACACGTACATCAAAATAACCACAACTTTGAAGGAAAACAACAACACATAGTGATAACATTAATTGAATTAGTCTAATTTTCAAATGGATGAAGAAAAAAATGACAAATATCCGGGTTCTAGTAGTCATATTACAAGATCAACGTCAGTGGATAATTTGAACCTATCACAAACAGAAACGAATCCGCCAATGTTTCATGATGATACTGTCACTGCCAATAGAATGAACAAAAATACATTAAGGGTCGACACCAGTCGTAGTGAACACCCGCTACTAAAAGATTTAGATAATATTCTGAGAAATAAATTAAGGATCAGTCCTGAAAGTCCTGTAATTAGTCGGAACAATTCACTGAACAATTTGAGATCAGTAAGCGACCCAAAGAAACATGCGTTTATGAAAGAATTAGGATTGGACGGAGATATTGCGACTGTGAATCAAGGGGCCTTTGGCTCAAGAGATATTTTAGGTGATAACTCAAGTTCTGATTCCTCTGATGAGGAAAGTAGTTTGGGCGATGATGAAGATGATGATGAAGAATTTGTTAATGTGGATGAGATTGATGGTCCAATTGGTATCCATTTACCAGAGAAGAAACCCGCAGTTGAAACTAAACAAGAGGACTTTGTTGATTACAACCTTCCAGCAAATCAGGATTTTCAGAAGAGTATCGATAAAAGAGTTGCGGAACTGGAAAATGGTATTTCAGCAGAAAGTCAACCAGTGTTAAAAATAGATTGGGAATTTCAGAATACGTATGGTTTAGATAAGGAATTAAATGATTGGTTTTCTGGCTCTGACTACAGTAATTTAACCCAAGCTGTAACCAGTTTCACGAAATATGTTAAAGATAAGAATAAATTTGTTACAGATGAGACGTATGCAAGGACTGTGATCGAAAATTTTGCCAAAGGATTGTCTCAAGATGTGACGGCCAATCTTTTACCACTATTTTACATATCAATGGGTAATTTTTCTGATGTGAAATGTAAAGAGGATCAAGTCGATCTAATACGACGTAACAATAGCATATTATTCGATTCACTATTAGACATTATAAAAACATTTAAAAATATTGCAATCTCCTGTCGTGATGAGAAAACGAATCTAAAGAAAAGTACCGTTTTATTATTTTACGCCACCACCATACTGTTCATTATCACAAATGTTTCCATTGAAAAAATAAATGATTCAAACGACGATACTGTTGCAAAGGTTATAGAGATATTCGATTCTGCTCAAATATTACAATTTTTGACGGAATATATTGAGTATTGGAGATGGAATAGTCGATTATCAATGAGAATAAGAAACATAATATCATTATTGTGTAATTTGTTCATATTGCAATTTGGAGATATTCAAAGATACGAAAAAACAAAAGATAGAATATACAAGTATCATAATATGGAAAGAAAAGAAAAATCTTCCCAAAGACTATTTGTTTCACCATTACATTTTCAAGCCTTCCAAGATGACATCACATCAAGATTCCCAACATTCGAGATGGTTGATCCCGAGTTACCTACACCCATTGATAATACGAATTCTCTATCGCAATTCTTAGAGATCGCTAGATCTAAAGCCAAAAGTTCATTGAATTCAACCTTGCCGGTCCCGGACAAGCAATTAGCAACACCTGCTCCATCACCTCCAATGTCGCCGATGCTGATTCCGTATAATGATGGTATAAAGACAAGGAAATCATTCCAGGCTAATATGGCATACCCGTATTTGTACCCCAGTGATGATGAGAGAACAGATGAATTATCTGAAATGATAACAGACAAGAGCTTCTTGGACAAGAACCCTAAGAACGACGTCTTTACACCACGTAGTGTAGAAGAGGCTGCAGAAATATTGACTAAGAACCTAAACATCAAATTAAGCATAAGACAACTATGGAATGAAAGGGACTTATTCATGGCTACTGAGCGTGGTTGGGATCGTGATGAAATTTCAAAGAAGTTCGATTATTCTTTGATTCCAGATGGTAATGCTTCTGATGAGATAAAAATTATGAAAAGAATTGATTCTTATTATAAAAACTGTTTTTCCAGTTTCAATTCATTAATATTTGTATTATGCCAAATTATGGAATCAAATTTAAATAACGTTGAGCATAAAGAAGATGAACTACCAGAAAGTGTTACTGTGGATCATATTATACCACAATTAGAAATTGTAAAGGCTAAGGAACTCTCTTTAAAATCATCAGCTGGTATTTTATTCCTTCTATTAAAGTGGTTCAAACTTAATCATGTCCTAAAAGCGGAACAATTTGCTGTTCTACTGTATGATTCAGGTTATATCAATACATGTTGTGCATTACTCGGGAAATATTCATTAATATACGATGATAAGGTATTTAACAGGACATTAAAATCACCAAGTACATTTTGGACAATGTGTTCAAAATTTAATGACTCTTACGCAGAATCATTCACAAAAGATAGTAGTACAACTGAAGTTGTAAACGAACCATTATTAACCACAATTACTTATCTATTAAAAGTTTTAAAGAAAGTAACAGGGAATAAGACACACAGATTAAAATCATTACCATTGTCTGTCGGAACTTTGTTTAAACAATATTATACAATATTCAATCTAGACATCTACCATCCAATGCTTCGTATAATCAGGGAATTGACCCCATTTAAAAACAAAAGATGGAAATCAGAACATATGGATCTAATATCTGGTGTGTTCCTTTATGAGAGGCTGGAGTTGATCGATAACTGGGTAACTGGTAAAGATATATCAGCAGAGTTAATGGATGCTTATGGACAAGAAGTAGCTCTAAGAGCTCTAATTCAATTTTACAATTTTGAACATTATCAGAAATCACTTGAAGAATTGGGTTATATGAAAAGAACGCTTTCTAGTTCAAATTTGTTATATAAGGATTCAGAATGTGGGAATTTTTAACGAGAATCATGTTAAATATTTGTAAGTATTTTACGACAACGGTGATATGCGATATCTGTGTATCTAATTATGTAATAACATTATAAGACTGTAATATTTTAAGTGAAAAAATGTATATATCCTGAAATATATATCTTTGCAAGACTAAAATGAAAACAAATAATTTATAAGAAAACGTAAATTTGTTAAAATCGATTTTTCGAATATTTATAAATAACAAGAGCACATTAATTACCAAATAGGATATAATATATATATCTATTAATTTTAATCCAGTTATCTATATTCTAATAGTCATGATGTAGTTTAATAGCTACATATGTCGTGGTTACGGCTACTTGAAATGAGATTAAATTTCTTTAGAACATTGACTATTAAATGTAACTGGGTAAAAGGATTTCTGAGCTTACAATGATAACATCGACCACTAATCCATGAATATTCATTAATAATGTTGTCAGGATGTGAAATAATATTTTTTTTTTAGCAATAGTAGCTGACAGATTTGTTAATGATTATAACTGACACTCATCTGTCTCGAACGCGTCGGTTGACCCAAAATCTTCGGTGCGACGCCAAAAGGCGGTTTTGCAAAGAAAAATAAACAAAGGAACAAACATAAACAAAGAAACGTTTATCTCGATGATTGATCACATCGATAATTAAAACCGATATAGTTTAACATCTACAATTGATATCTCAATTACATAGATAAACCATTTTTACGGCTACCACAATATATCTAGATATAACCACATACCCCGCCAATTGATACATCTACAAGTTGAACAATCATGGATGTTCAAAGGAAGTTAAGCCAACTTGTAAAATTAATTGCACCATCTACCGCATCATTCTACAATATAAACGTTGCATCGAATGAAATTTTAGATATATTACAATCTCCATCTAGAAGTGTGCCTAGATTAGAGTCTGTGTTATACAGAATGAAATCGAAATTAGGAATAACTACACAAGATGAACCAGTATGGAAAGTATTTGAAAATGCATTATATCCATTAATCGGAATGACAGAACCACAAGAAATGATACATTATCTAAACCAAAATTACAATATCCTACATGATTCAATACTGAAACAGAAGAGCTCATTGTATGGTGGAATAGCAATGACAATTGACCCAAATAGAATGGAAAACTATGACGGTGAAAATATTGACAAGAATTATCCAGCACCAAGTGTATATGCAGAATCATTTGAAACACTAGATAAATTTTCTGACAAAAGATCGTTAGTTTCTTCAGCTCATAATTACAACACCAATGACATGTCAAACAATGCAACGTTGAGGGACTTAATGTTACCTTACTATTCAAATACTCTCTCAGAAAAAGACATCGTGAAAATGATACCGTATGCCTTACTAGGGATTACTTCTGATATGTTCCCAATCAAGAGCGAAATGATTATAATACCTTTTAATATACCCAATTCCATGAGTGGAACATTGCATATTCTTTTTGAAGGTGGTTTAATATATCGTAGTATTAGTTCAAGGATAGAATATTACAAGCATGTAAATATATCACCTTTAAAACAAGCTCTAATCCTAGAGATGGAAAAGTATATGAATGAATATTCTGGATTGGTAAATAAACTAACTACATCTGGACATATTCGCAGTTTAAGTGAACTCTATACAAATCTTTACGATTCAATAATACGATTAAGGACATGTTATTATATTATGCATACATTCCAAATATCAAGAGGTGATGAATTACTTTCTTTGTTCAATAGATCAATGAAACACGGGGATAGATCCATACAAAATGTATGTTCGAAATTCTATTATTACCTCATCAGACTTTATTATAAATATCTAAAGGATTGGTTATTAATTGGTAAACTTGACGATACATATACGGATGAATTTTTCATTAAACGAGATCCAAATCCAAAGAGTTTCAATTTCATAATACCATTTAGTTTTGAAGAACAGAAAATACCGAAATTCTTAACGAAAAATACTGCATATAAAATATTTATTATTGGGAAATCATATCATTTTATCACAACTTTCTGTCAGGAGCTACATTGGGCGAATAATTTCTCACAGAAATATTCTTATAAATACGATACATTAGATTGTACTTCCAAATATTTTTCTCGTGATTTAATAGATTTGGTTAATGAACAATATTTAGAAATTGTTGAATTCTGTTCAGATGTTTTGAAGACTAAATTTTATTTTGAAGAAGTGTTACAAATGCTTAAAAATGTATTATTAATGGGTAGAGGTGATTTTATGGATATTGTCTTTTTAAAATCAGAAGATGTACTAAGTCAACAGGTTAGTCAATTAAGAAATTATGCCTTCACTAGAATCTTACAAGAATCAATTGATGAATCATCTTTAAGAAATGCATTGATGAAGAAAGATAATAATTTTGTCGTTGAGAAGGTAGATGCTAGATTATTAAATATGGGACAAAATTTATTAGGTTGGGACGTTTTCACATTGGACTATATTGTTCATCCCCCATTATCTACTGTATTAAATATAAATAGAATTGATGGAAGAAAAGAATATCTTCAAATTTTCAATTTCTTATGGAGATTTAAAAGAATCGGATATTTCGGTAATGAAAGTATGCTTAAAAATAGAGAGTTGATTAGGTCATTTAAGACACATACAAGTTTCACACCATTTAATAGAGATGTAAGAAGTAAACTTTCAAAATTATCGATTTTAAGATCTCAGATACAACAGTTTAATTATAAGATTGAAAGTTATTATTCACAATTCATTATTGAACAAAATTTTGAATCTCTGATTAAGAAATTACAACTAACGGACAATTCTAGTAACTCCAATTCTATAGTTACCACTAATTTTGTGGATGGTAATGTTAAATTTGATGGAATATTATTACCTGAGGGTGATTTATCGCTATTTGGTGTTACGAAAAACGATTCAAAAATTGTTCACGATTCCTTAAATATTGATGAATTATATTCTTTACACAATGAATTCCTTGATAATATTCTTCAACATAAATTATTTTCTTCAATGGAACAAGGTAAACATTCTAATCAACCATTTTCTCGTTCATTAATATTCATCTTTGAAGAAATTTTGAAATTTATTGACAGTTA
>JAXQGP010000289.1:0-29129 GCA_037040125.1 Kazachstania sp. M6911
GACCGGTAGTAGTAGACTTACCAGAATCGACGTGACCAATGACGACGACGTTAACGTGAGACTTATCTTTACCCATTGTTGATGATGTGTAGAATTTGTTAATGTATGGTTTCTTTATAAATAGTGAAAAAATAACAACAAGAAATATAAAAGAGTAGTATATAGGAAGTAAGGAATAAATTGTAATTATTGACTAAATTTAAAAAAAAATATAGGTCTTATATATATATGTGATGAGAATAATTAATCAATTTAAGTGGGAGTAAGAGAAAAAATTTTTCTTCTTCTTTCGTATTTGAAAAAACTTTTTTCTATGGTATTCTATTGAATATTCGTAGGATAATCTATCGTATTCAATGAAAATTTTTTTTTCTCGTCAAATTTTGCGATGGGCTGGCATTGAGCACATAATTTATTTGATCGCGGAAAAAAATTTTCACTTTTCGCTTTTCGCTTTTTTTTCAGTTTTGATGGAAGAAAGAGTTGTCTTTCCTTTTTTTTAGGTGAGGTCGGGATGGGGAGAGAAGTGTACGTACAAACGGTGTAATAATTGATTCCTTTCTTTTGTTAAATTGCTGAACAGCAACAGTTTTGTTATTATTATTATATTTAGTATGTACAACAGTTTCTATGTTATTATAAGAAAGGGAGGGAGACTTACATTGAGACGAAGGGGTAACACAGATGATTTGATATTAAATTTTATATATGGTGTTCGTGGACAGTGATATTGCACGTGTATTTTTAAATAAATATTCAACGAATTTTATAATTTTATTAGATTGGTTGTTGAATAAATATTTTGGTGTGTTCCAGTTTTCAATCTCGGTTAATTTCGTTAACCAGTTGTATATTTTATTAAATCAATAGTTTTTTTCTACTTTCGGCCTAGGGCCAGTTTGTGGAAGTTTGGTTGGTGTACGGATGCATCCTGAGACAAAGTCAAAAAAAACTGAATTTACAAATTGTGATATCATAATGTACGAAAACAATAGAACGCATCAGCTGTTTTTTTATTTGTTCTATGCGTCTCTCTGTGTGTTCATTTATTGTGCTACGAAACTTCTTTGCTTCAATTCGATTGCTTCCAAATATTATCTTGGCTTCTTCTACGTATCATTAGTTTGTAAGGCACAACGTATTCTGTACAACGGATATATAATATATATATATATGATGCATACAATTGAGTTAATAAAGCTGACATTATTAATTGATAATAACTACTAATTAAATAATAGACAATCAAAGCATATTATTGCATATACAGAAAGGGATTCTTTGCATGTCCGCTGTATCACAATTATATTTCATATATAAACAACAGATAATACGTTCTTAAGTTGACTTATACATATATATATATCTCGTATTTCTTAATTATAGTACATTTTATACAAAAGACACTCAAATATACATATATATATATACAAAAATGGTTTATCAATTAGTTAATTATCAAGAAAATGGTTGTCAATGTGGTGACAAATGTAAATGTGGTTTAATTTGTAAATGTGGTTCAAAGACAGAAACTACTAACGGTTGTGCAGCTTGTGGTGATAATTGTAAATGTTCAAATGGTACTTGTTGTGGTAAGGATACATGTACTTGTAAACATTAAACATATTTTTGCTACAGAATATTTTCTATACTTTACTTATTTAATTTATTATTATTCACGATCTTTATATACATAAACGTTTAACCTCTAATAAATATAACTTATTTCTTTCGGTTTGTTTTCTATTATATACAGTTTTGATGCGATAGCGGCTGTTTTCCACTTACGGGAAGTGGCGTATGTTGCAAGGTATCCCTAATTTTACGAAATAATACAATACAATAGACAATTCACTACTGTTCTTTTGCCGCCGAGGTGTTGGGGATCCCCCTTAATTATCTTTTTTTTTTTATCTGAAAATAGGTATATAAAGAGGAACAATTTTTATCAGTTTCAATTATTTTGTTACAAGTTTACTTATTGTTACTTTATAATATATTTTAAATATAATAAATAATAACTATTACTGTATTGATATTGAACCCTTTAATAACAATATTTTCAAATATTAAAATACAATTATTAAAATTATTTAGAATAAATATTTATGAAATATTGTTAATAATCGAAATAATATCAACTACAAAACAAACAGTTCACATTATAAGTATGAACAATATAGTCTATTAATTCAAATGAAAATTTCTCTTATGTGTCATTTTAAACATAATGATTATTGAAACATTTCAAAAATGTCATAATTTAAATTTCTGAGGTCATCGCTATTGAAATATTTCAATTTTTCAAAAATTTTCATCGGGATTTGAATATGAATTTTAAGAAGAGCCACGCGTTATTAGCAAGAATTTCCCACCGGAATAATTTACTTCGCACCGGAAACTTTAGTTAAAGTAATATTTCGATTGAATTTGTCACTATTTCCTCCGTAAACTGTTGATTAGTGCTGCATTTGTTTTCCCCCTTCTACTCGGTTTTAACTTGAGTCACCACTAAATAATTTAGTACTAAAATGGATCTAATACTAATATACTCATATTAAATTATTGTAATAATATAATTAATTACAACAAATCATTGATTTATTACCACTGTTATTGTGAGTCAATTAAATTTAACCGCTTTAACAAATTGAAATATATATATATATATAAGGTAATCAAATTTCAATTGAACATACAATTCCCCTTAAATTATAAATTTATAAAATAATCATACAAAATAAGTTATTTATATATAACAACAAAAAAAAAAAACGACTAACACGATAAATAATCAATTATTACAAAATATGTCATTACTTGATCAAATATTGGATAATCCAACTTTAACAGTTTTACCAAACGATCATTTACGTCCACAACAACCACCTTTCTCTAAAGATGGTGAATTATCATTAAGTTTACCACAATTATCAACTATACAAAATGATATTGATTCTTATATTTTAACATTAACTGCATGGGCTACTTTAGTCTATAGATTAAGTGGTGATGATGATATTGTATTATACGTCTCTAATAATAGAGTATTAAGATTTACAATTCAACCAACTTGGACTTTTGAAAAAGTTTATAATGAAATTTCAAATAATTTACAACAATTAGAATCATTAGATCAAGTTAATTATGATACAGTCTCTGAAACTATTCAACAACAAAATGATTTAGAGAAACCACCAAGATTCTTTTGTTTAGGTGCTTTAAATGGTAATGGTAATGAATCATTAACTACTTTCAAACACCATCCATTTGATATTTTATTAAATTTACAATCAAATGATAATGTATTAACAATTAAATTTAATGCTTTATTATTTGATGCTGAAAGAATACAAATCATTTCTGATCAATATATTCAATTGTTAAATGCAGCTTTAACTAATCAATCTGATATCATTACTAAAATTACTTTAATTACTGAAAGGTCTAAGGATACTTTACCTGATCCAACTAGTAATTTAGATTGGCCAGGTTTCGTTGGTTGTATCCATGATATCTTCCAAGATAATGCTGATAAATTCCCAGAAAGAACTTGTGTTGTTGAAACTGGTGAAATCGATGATCCAAATCCAAATAAAAGACGTGAATTTACATATCAAGATATTAATCGTGCATCTAATGTTATTGCTCATTATTTAATTAAGACAGGTATTAAAGTAGGTGATGTAGTCATGATTTATTCTTCAAGAGGTGTCGATTTAATGGTTACTGTTATGGGTGTCCTGAAAGCAGGTGCTACATTTTCTGTCATTGATCCAGCTTATCCACCAGCAAGACAAACTATTTATTTAGGTGTTGCTAAACCAAAGGGTCTTGTTGTTTTAAGATCTGCAGGTCAACTAGATCAATTAGTCGAAGATTATATTACTAATGAATTAGAAGTTATTACAAGAATTCCATCAGTTGCTATTCAAAATGATGGTTCTATTCAAGGTTCTCTAGGAGAATCTACTGATATTCTAGAACCTTACCAACATTTAAAGGATACTAGATCCGGTGTTATTGTAGGTCCAGATTCTAATCCAACTTTATCCTTCACTTCTGGTTCTGAAGGTATTCCAAAGGGTGTTTTAGGTAGACATTTCTCTCTAGCTTATTATTTCAGTTGGATGGCTCAAAGATTTAATTTATCTGAAAATGATAAATTTACAATGTTAAGTGGTATTGCTCATGATCCAATTCAAAGAGATATGTTTACTCCATTATTCTTAGGTGCTCAATTATATGTTCCAACTGAAAATGATATTGGTATTCCAGGTAAATTAGCTCAATGGATGGGTGAAACTGGTTGTACAGTAACTCATTTAACTCCTGCTATGGGTCAATTATTAACTGCTCAAGCAACAACAGAAATTCCAAGATTACATCATGCATTCTTTGTTGGTGATATCTTAACTAAGCGTGATTGTTTAAGGTTACAGACTTTAGCTGAAAATGTTCGAATTGTTAATATGTATGGTACTACAGAAACTCAACGTGCTGTTTCATATTTCGAAGTTCCAAGTAGAACTGATGATCCAAATTTCTTACAAACTACTAAGGATGTTATGCCAGCTGGTAAAGGTATGAAAAATGTTCAATTATTAGTTGTTAACAGAAATGATAGAACTCAAATTTGTGGTGTTGGTGAAGTTGGTGAAATCTACGTTCGTGCTGGTGGTTTAGCTGAAGGTTACAGAGGTTTACCAGATTTAAACAAAGAAAAATTCATTAATAACTGGTATGTCGAAGAAGGTCACTGGAATAAATTAGATGTTGATAATGGTGAACCATGGAGAAAATACTGGTTTGGTCCAAGAGATAGAATGTACAGAACTGGTGATTTAGGTCGTTACTTACCAAATGGTAACTGTGAATGTTGTGGTCGTGCTGATGATCAAGTTAAGATCAGAGGTTTCAGAATTGAACTTGGTGAAATCGATACTCATATTTCTCAACATCCATTAGTTAGACAAAATATTACTTTAGTTCGTAAGAATCAAAACAATGAACCAACTTTAGTTACTTGGATGGTTCCAAGATTTGATATGCCAGATCAATTATCGCCATTCCAAACTTCAATTCCAGAAGATGTTAAGAATGATCAAACTGTTAGTGGTTTAATTGGTTACCATTTATTAGTTAAGGATATTAAACAATTCTTAAAGAAGAGACTTGCTAGTTACTCTATTCCATCTATGATTATTGTCTGGGATAAGCTTCCATTAAATCCAAATGGTAAGATTGATAAGCCAAAATTACAATACCCAACTCCAAAACAATTAAATTTAGTCGCTTCTCACAGCTCTACTGATGCTGATGAAAATGATTTCAATGATGAAGAACGTGAAGTTCTAGATGTCTGGTTAGAAGCTCTACCAATTAAGCCTGCTTCTGTCGCTGTTGATGATTCTTTCTTTGATTTAGGTGGTCACTCTATCTTAGCCACCAAGATGATCTTCACATTAAAGAATAAACTGAATATCGATCTTCCATTAGGTACTATTTTCAAATATCCAACTTTGAAGGCTTTTGCCGAACAAATTTCTAAGATCAAGTCTGCTGATTCATCTGCTTCTACAACTGCTGTCGCTACTGTTGATTATGCCAAGGATGCTAAGGATCTAGTTAACACTTTACCTGCTTCTTATTCATCTCGTGAACCATTTAACATCACTGAAACTCAAATTATTAATGTATTTGTTACTGGTACTACAGGTTTCTTAGGTTCTTACATTGTTTCTAACTTATTAAACCGTTCTAATGCTACCACTACCTTTAAGATTTTCGCTCATGTCCGTGCTAAGGATGAAAAGGCTGGTTTAGAAAGAATCAAGAAAGCTGGTGTCACATATGGTAACTGGAAGGACTCATTCGAATCATCTATTGAACCTGTCTTAGGTGATTTATCCAAGGTTAATTTTGGTCTTTCTGATGATAGATGGTCTGCTTTAACTAACACTATTGACGTTATTATTCACAACGGTGCTTTGGTTCACTGGGTCTATCCATACTCTAAATTAAGAGATCCAAATGTTATTGGTACTATCAATGTTATGAACTTAGCTGCTTCAGGTAAACCAAAATTCTTTGATTTTGTTTCTTCTACTTCTGTTTTAGATACTGATTACTTCTTCAATTTATCTGATAAATTAGTTTCTGAAGGTAAAACTGGTATTTTAGAATCTGATGACTTACATGGTTCTGCTACTGGTTTATCCGGTGGTTATGGTCAATCTAAATGGGCTGCTGAATACATCATTAGACAAGCTGGTCAACGTGGTTTACGTGGTTGTATTGTCAGACCTGGTTATGTTACAGGTTGCTCAGCTAACGGTTCTTCTAACACTGATGACTTCTTATTAAGATGCTTAAAGAGTGCTGTTCAATTGGGTAAGATTCCAGATATTTCTAACACTGTTAATATGGTTCCAGTTGATCATGTTGCTCAAGTTGTTGTTTCTACTGCTTTAAATCCACCAAAGAATTCAGAATTAGCTGTTGCTCAAGTTACTGGTCATCCACGTATCTTATTCAAGGATTACTTATACAGTTTACACAACTATGGTTACAATGTTGAAATCGAAAGTTATGCTAACTGGAAGAAATCTCTAGAAATAGCTGTCATCGATAACAACGAAGATAATGCTCTATATCCACTATTACACATGGTTCTTGACGATTTACCAGGTAATACAAGAGCTCCTGAATTGGATGATGTTAACGCTGCTACCTCCTTAAAGAATGACTCTAAATGGACTGGTGTTGATAAATCTGCTGGTATGGGTGCTACTCTAGAACAAATTGGTATTTACATTTCCTTCTTGAACAGAGTTGGTTTCCTACCTGCTCCAGCTAATGCTAATGCTACCCCATTACCAAATGTTGAACTTTCTGCTCAACAAGTTGAATTAGTTTCTTCTGGTGCTGGTGCTCGTTCAAGTTCTGCTAAATAGACTCCTATATAAATATAATGTAAAATAACGATATATAAATTCAAATAAAGAATAAAATTAATGAATAAACACAAAAAATAAAGAAACTTTTGATTTTTTTCTAAAATTATATAAATGTTTGTAAAATGCGTATAACAAATAGGTACATTTTTTCTAATTATTGAACAAGAATTGAAGATCGGCTGGAGTCAGTCTGCTGATTGCAGCTTGATCTTGATTAATTGTTGCATTAATCATATTTGCTTTCTTCTCTTGTAATTCAATAATTCTCGCCTCGATACTATCTTCAATACAGAATCTCGTAATCTTAACAGGTCTAAATTGACCAATTCTATGCACTCTATCACCAGATTGCCATTCAACACTAGGATTCCACCATGGATCTAATAAAAACACATGTGATGCTTCACATAAATTTAAAGCAACACCACCAGCTTTTAAACTGACCAAGAAAACCTCACATTCGATATTATTCATGAAATATTTAATGGTTTGATCTCTTTGAGTAGGTGACATACTACCTTGTAACTTGACAGTTTTAAACCCACCTCTTTTCAATCTCCATTCAACTAAATCTAACATACTAGTAAATTGTGAGAATACAATAGACTTAATGGTACGAACTGGACTTCGCAATTTGTATAATTCTTCGACCAGAGCCTCAATCTTGGTGGATGATTTCCATGTTCCCTTTAAATTCAATCTACTAACAATACTTTGTTTCTTAAATTGATCCATATCGACTTCCAATGCAGGTTGTGACAGATCAATACTTAGACCAATATGACACACTGGACAAGTCAAATTAGTGTCACTTTCCAGATATGATTCGACATATTCCTTGATACAAAGTCGACAAAATTTATGATGACATTTGGATTCAATAGGTTCCTCAGCTTCATCATCACATAATTGACAAACGATGACACCTTCAATTTGTGAATCATTACCTCTTTTCATTCTTTTCAATACTAAATCTGGATGATCAGCTAATTGTCTCATTCTGGTAATCAGCGAGAAAATATTAGCATAATTGTTTAAAACTACACCTTGTTCCACATATGAGTTATATTTTCTTGTCACATCAGTATACAAACTTCTGTATAAATCTTTCTCTTCTTCATTGAAATAATCCCTTCTGATAGTTACAATTCTTGGTGGAAGACCTAAATCATCAGCTCTTTCAACTTTTGTTCTTCTTAACATAATATTTTTCAATAATGTTTGAATGTTGTTAAAGGATTCTAAACCAGGACCCTCCACACCAAATTTTTGAATATTCTTCAACATGAAATGATTAAAGAAATTCGTATGTTGCATCACTACATGATTGCATGAATCACAATGCATAAAATCGGAGAAATGCCATTCCTTTGACGCACAATCACATTTGGTACAGAAATATTTTGAGAATGGATCAATATCCAGAAATCTGATTAAGGAATACATCTCACCAATTCTATTTTGTAGTGGGGTACCACTTAGACACCATCTTTTTTCTGTCTTCAAATTATTGACTGCTTTTGCTGTGTTACTTTGTCTATCCTTGATATTATGAGCTTCATCAAGAATTACTCTATAGAAATTCATATTGTGTAATGCGGAAGGTTCCTTGATTAAACCTGCTTTTCTCTTGAAACCATAAGTCTGTTTTCTGTATACGGATTCTAGTACTGAGTAGGTGGTAAGTATTACATCATAAGGAGCCAAATCAGCAATGTTGACAGTTTTAGAGGCACCATGATACGTATATATCTTTAGTTTACCATTAGTATGTTGATCAATTTCATTTTTCCATTGCATTAACGCCACAGTAGGTGCTACAACCAATGACGGTCTCTTTGTCAAGTCATTCATTAGTAAAGCGATAGTTTGAATAGTTTTACCCATACCCATTTCATCTGCTAGAACACCACCATGATATTTCCCATCTTCTTGATCTAATAACCAACGTAACCCTTCTAATTGGAAAGGTAGCAATTTAATAGACATACCATCAGGTTGAGGAGCTCTCTTAGCTACATATGGAGGGGAATTCTTCAAATCTGGGAATACATTAGCTAATTCCGGATGGTTCTCAAAAAGTCTCTTGGTATTTCTTTCATAAGGAGTGATCTTTGGACCTTTATTTTTCTTGGCTGCCTTCTTTTTGGTGGCTGCCTTCTTCTTCTTAGGTTGAGTATTTCTAGTCGATTTACGTTTTTTACTTAACGGTTCCTCGTCATCATCACTATGGGATGGTGTTCTTGTAAAATCTAGATCCATATCATTTTCGGAGTTTTCCTCACTCTTAATTTCTATGATCTCTTCCTTATAATCTGGCGAACCATCACTAACAGTGAAAAACTGTTCATCGTCACTGTCGTCGTCTTCCAGTTTTGTCTTGATCTTGATATTATTTTCTACTTCAGTTGAACTATCATTATCGTTATCACTAGTCTCGGTGTAATTTACCTTTTTGACACTAGATCTAGTTCTTCTCTTACGAATAAATCCACCTTCTTCAGCTGACATCGTTTCTGTAATCTCACTCTTTCGACCTATAGGTATTAATTTGTACAGACCTATGAACTATCTATATTTGATCGATCTGACATATTCTTATCTAAGTCATCGCAACTTAGATGTGGTAATTCTTCATATTAAAATTGTGGAAATTTTTGAAACTGAAAAATTTCTAAAATTAGTCCGGCTAAGGAATAGCCGTACAACTCACATGAAATATGGGTGTTTGAACCCTAGCAACTCGAATGAGTTTGAACAACTTTCTAATCTTATATTAATTTGTTGTATTTGAATGACTATATTTTACATAAATGTTTCTATATATTATTTTGTGTATGCCTGTGTAGAAAGAGAGTCTATTCAGTCTCTACTATATCTTCCAGAAATGCTTTGATTTGGGTCAATACATCGTTTCTAGTGCTTTGATCCACAAGATCTGATTTGATTAAAATGGGTAACTACATTGCGGTAGTTACAGTTTTGTTAGTATATGTGAGTTCTAGAATATTATATATGTGTAGGGGTGAGTATTTTATTGGAACATACTTAATGCTTGTGGTTCTATCTTTGCTAGAACATCAGCGTAATTCGCAGATTTATTTGAATTAATTTCATTCATGGTCATACGACGGACTTCATCCATCCAACCATCTTGTAATAGTTTATCATTTAAGTTATCGGATATTCTTTTTCGAAATCGGACTAGTATTCCATAGTAGAAATAATTTGGTATAGTTAGTTAGTAATAAAGAACGAAAAACTGTGTGGTAAATCCACATCGCATTGATGGTAAACGGTCAAATATACTATCAATGTGGTATTCATAATTCTGTCTATCGCTTACTTTTCATAGTTACCTGATTCCACTAGGTATTTCTGTATTTGTGCTTTAAGAGAGCTTTCCATTCTTGTATATGTTGTGTGGTAGGAACTAAATTGGATCGGTTTGATAGCACAAAGGGAAAATAATTCAGCAAATAGAAATATACTCCACTGATGACAACACTACCTTCTTCTACTTCTCATCTGTATCTTCTGCTTTTTGCATTGTGAAGTTGTTTGTAATTTTGATTTTCAATTTGTTCCAATGTGCGCTTACCGAACGAAAATTGCAATTCACTAATTGTAAAGCAAAGTTCCCCTTTCTAAAGGATCAACTGACTTTGCAACAACTCAATGACCAAGAATGATTATATATTACTTCTATTATAGTTGTCACAATCCTCTGTTTTCAACTACTCGTATCTGTTGTTTCTAAATCTTGTCGATTTCTCTTTTTGTAAACAATTTCTTTTACATGTCCTTAGTGAAAAATCTGTTGGTTACAAGTAGTTCAAGGATTCTATCATCAAGAAGATATATAAACATGACATTCAGTAAAGGTGCTCCAGAAAAGGCCAAGTTAATCTCCAGTACTCCAGTAACTGATCCAAATACATGTAAATGGATCGGTCTAGAGAAAATGATATATAGGGATCCAAATGGGATTGAAAGAGAATGGGATTGTGCAGTACGTAAGACAAGAAATTCAGGTGGTGTTGATGGGATTGGTATGTTAACCATTTTGAAATATAAGGATGGTACTCCAGATGAAGTTCTATTACAAAAACAATTCAGACCTCCTGTCGATGGTGTTTGTATTGAAGTACCAGCTGGTTTAATTGATAACGGCGAATCCCTGGAGACTGCAGCATTACGTGAATTGAAGGAAGAAACGGGTTATATCGGAAATATTACAGGTATGAGTCCGATTATTTATAATGATCCAGGGTTCACGAACACTAATATGTCCTTAGTCACTGTTGAAGTCGATATGTCCTTACCTGAGAATCAAAACCCAGAAACTAAATTAGAGGATAACGAATTCATTGAATGTTTCACCGTACCATTTGCTGAATTGAATAGTGAATTGGATAAATTGTACGCTCAAGGTTATAGACTAGATGCTCGTTTACAAAATGTCGCTCACGGTATTGAAATTGCCAAGAAGTACAAGTTATAGAAACAGAACAGCTACATCTTTATTTAAATACGTATCCATATATAGATTAACAATGCAATAATTCTGATGACTGAATGGCTATCCCGCATCATTATCACTACTACCACTATTTATCATACTCACCCACATTAAATTAAATCTGTTCACTGTTTCTTGCGATGAGCTGCACGAACAAAAACAGAAAATTTCAGCGCATAACGAAAATTGAAAAATTTTTCAGATTTCTTCTGATAACAGCCATCGAATGAATCGAGAGGATAGGTGCCCCTTCAAATCAAATGATACATAAATGGTATATTTTGAACTGATCTTTCATCTTATCTTTCTTGTCTTGCCAATATATAAGCTCAATAACTGCAATTGCAACTAAATAACAATGTCTAACGAAGAAATCACACATCCAACTATTGTCGATGGCTGGTTCAGAGAAATCTCTGATACCATGTGGCCAGGTGAAGCCATGACTTTAAAAGTCGAAAAGGTCTTACACCACGAAAAATCTAAATACCAAGATGTTTTAATCTTCAAGTCTACTGATTTCGGTAATGTCTTAGTTCTAGACAATGCTATTCAAGTTACTGAACGTGATGAATACTCTTATCAAGAAATGATTGCTCATTTAGCTGTTAACTCTCACCCAAACCCAAAGAAAGTTTTAGTTATCGGTGGTGGTGACGGTGGTGTTCTAAGAGAAGTCGTCAAGCACGAATCTGTTGAAGAAGCTGTCCTATGTGATATCGATGAAGCTGTCATTAGATTATCTAAGGAATATCTACCAGGTTTATCCTCAGTTTACAGTCATCCAAAGGTTAAAGTTCACATCGGTGATGGTTTCCAATTCTTAAGAGATTACAAAAACACTTTTGATGTTATCATTACTGATTCTTCTGATCCAGAAGGTCCAGCTGAAACTTTATTCCAAAAACCATACTTCGAATTATTAAACGATGCTTTAACTGAAAAGGGTGTCATTACTACTCAAGCTGAATCCTTCTGGATTCACTTACCAATCATCAAGGAACTAAAGAAGGCTTGTTCTGAAGTCTTCCCAGTTGCCGAATATGCTTGGACCTCTATTCCAACTTACCCAACTGGTATGATTGGTTTCATGGTTTGTTCAAAGGATAAGAATGCTAACGTTAAGAAACCATTAAGAACTATCTCTGACGAAAAAGAAGATGAATTATACAAATACTATAACAAGAAGGTTCATGAAGCTTCCTTTGTTTTACCAAACTGGGTTGCTAAGGAATTGAAATAATCAAATTGTATAGTTTTTTGGAGAAGAACGCTTGTTTCTGGTAAATAGTATTCCATAAGAACGAAGAAATATTCATTATATAGTTCATATGTATATACATGTTTTATATGCTATAAATTAAATTATGATATTTTCTTTATTTCTGCCATATGCAAATTGAGATTGCTATCTAATGAATTACTTTAATTTCAGACATTGCCTTTTCCCATGTTGAATCCCATCTGTTTGAGGACTCCGTCATTGCACCTTCTTTCAATTTCTTACTCAATTCTGCATCCTTCATTGCAAAGATTAATGATTCGTGTAATTCTCTTCTATCTGTAAATTTTAAACCATTTTCTCCATGTGTTACTAATTCATTTAATACAGGATAATTCATTGCAATTACAGGTAAACCAGAACCAAACATATCAAGAATCTTCATTGGTAAATCTAAACCAGAACTTGAAGTATGTAATGAAACACCATAATCACATAATCTTAATAATTTTGGATAATCTTCAGATGATAACCATACAAATTCAACATGGCATACTTTCCATTTGGTTTCTTCAACTTGTTTCATATATTTCTCCTTTAATGGACCCTTACCTGTAATAAAACATAAGATTTGAGGTAATTTATTATCAAATTTACCATGAGAACTTTCATAAATCTTTAAAGCACCCAATAGGATACCAATATCTTCATCTGGTGTAAAAGATGTAGATGTAACAATAATTTTGTCACCATTATTAATATCGAACCCTTCTGGAATTAAATCTCTGATGAATGGTTCTGTCTTTAAGGCCATCTCCCTTGTCTTTTTCTCAGTTAATTCATTAAATGGATAAAATTGTACAGGTGGTCTATCATGTAAAACCACAATTTTCTTCCCATTAAATTTAAATTTCTTAATTAGAAACTCCTTCATTGCATCAGTAACTGTTATATGATAATTAGCAAATCTTCCGAAGAACCATTCAATGAAGATGGCAACAAGTACCAATGGATGCCATGTACTACAATTTAATTTCAATTTTAAAATTGAATAAGCTAAATTATGCCAATCAATAATAATTTTACAACCTGTTAACCTGTAACATGCGATAAGTGGGAACAAAGGAATACTTGGTGGATTTTGTACTAATAAATAATCACTACCTCTTAATTCCCATAATTTAGCAATAATCACCAGGATTTGAAATATAACTTTACGAACCATACCGAGTTCAGTAATTCTTGGAATTGTATGAACAGTAATATTTGGATCCTCAGTGATAAAATTAGGTAATTGACTATCTACATAACCACATAGTTCAACTTGGAACCCTTTACCAGTAAATGATCTGGCGTGGTAACACATTCTTGGGGAATGTCCGATATCACCAAGGACATATATGATGATTCTTTTCTTTGTAGATCTATTACCATAGAACATAAATGGAATAGCATAATAAATTAAAATTGGTAATGATAGATATACCAGAACCAAGGTCACTAACCAAGGTGACAGAGTATCAGGTATCGAAAACAAACTCATACCGTATGGATGTTATCAAAATAAAATATATGAGTAATCAACGGATGACTTTGTTTGTAATATCTTACACGTATCTTAATCTATCAAACAGACTGATATTCCTTTTCAATTGATCCTTTTTACCTATTGCCATTAGTGGTATCTTGTTAAAACTGTTTCAGATGACCCTTTTCTACTCCTATTTTGCACTCGTCCAAAACGATTTTTCAGCGACATTTTGCTGTGTACGAAAGAACCCGAGCGGTGGATTTCCTGTTCTGTAACAAAATAACGATCCAACTTGTAAACAGTGAACAACAACGAAGTTCAACTTGTCAAATGAGTTAAGTATAAGAGGTTGGTACACGCTTAGGTTCAATTCATGTCACATTAGACATCGCCAAATACACAACACAATAAGAAATGTCATCAAATTTAACTGAAGAACAAATTGCTGAATTTAAGGAAGCCTTTGCTTTATTCGATAAGGACAACAATGGTTCCATCTCCTCTAGTGAATTAGCTACTGTTATGAGATCACTGGGTCTATCTCCAAGTGAAGCTGAAGTTGCAGATCTAATGAACGAAATTGATGTCGACGGTAATCACAAGATTGAATTCAGTGAATTCTTAGCCTTGATGTCTCGTCAATTAAAATCTAACGATTCTGAACAAGAATTATTAGAAGCATTTAAAGTATTCGATAAGAATGGTGATGGTTTAATCTCTGCAGCTGAATTGAAGCACGTTTTAACCTCCATTGGTGAAAAATTAACAGATGCTGAAGTAGATGACATGTTAAGAGAAGTTAGTGATGGTTCTGGTGAAATTAACATTCAACAATTCGCTGCTTTATTATCTAAATAGATAATGAAGTTAAGAAATATAGAAACAATTTCAGTACATGTAAACAATAAAAACTTCCCAAAAAAAAAAAAATACCAAAAGCATTAAATCAACTAAAAAAACACATTAATTTTCTAAGATACACATTTGATCTTTCTCTTTCCCATATTTTAAGTATGTGAGAGAAAATTTTTAATATATTGAGATTAGTATATTCTCAAATATCTGATTGTAACAGAACTTACTAGATAGTATATGATATGTTTAGCAATATGTAAAAATGTGTGTATATAATAAGACATACTCAAATAAATAAAATAATTCAAAAAAGTAATCTGACGGATGGCACTGTTTTTCATCATAAGTGTACATTTGATTTTCATTACAACATTTATATATTTATTTATATATTTTCAATCATCTACGATTATGGATTCTGTCTTCATCAAGTGGTACAGCATCCTTCTTGTAGATAGAGAATGGATTAACATCATTTTCGGTGTTGGTTTTTGTAGTTCCCGTAGCATCTGGGATAGATGGTTCACTATGATGTCTACTCGTTGGAACAGGTGGTCCCTGACGAGTATGTCTCAAATGAACAGAACTTAATTCATTTGCAATATCATTTATAGGAGACGTATTTGTTCTTGAAAGATTTTTTGGTTTAGGTTTTACTACAGGTGGAGGATTCTTCTTACCTAATGTCGGAGCAGTTGAACGTTTTGTCAAAGGTGTAGGACTATCTGATGGGGTAGAATAAACCTTTGAAAAACTACTGTTGTTCAACATATTTGGTTTCTTTGGTTTCACAGGAGGTGGAGCCTTCTTTTTAGTAACTAACGGTTTGTTTTCATCAACTTCACGTGAAGGAGTTTTTTCTTGTGTAGATTCTGTATGTCTAAATGGTTTTGGGGGTGGTAAGAATGATGATACGTCTCTCATATTACCAGAATTAGGTGGGCTAACGACATGCGGCTTAGGTTTGGAATCTGACCCCACACTAGTTGTGCTGTCACCTCTACTTGGTAGAGATGTTCTAGCTGGCGGTGGAGGACCTGATGAAATTGAAGTTTGCGAAGAAGATGCGACTGGTACTGAAGAACTTCCTACTTGCTTATGTTGATTTGTTTCGACATCTCTGAACGGTTTTGGTGGTGGAGCAAAAGCAACTGGTTTTTCAACATATGTACCTAATATAGGAGCCTTATGTTCTTCTGGCTCCTTGGCACTTGTAGCTATCGAACTAGTCTCTGAAGTTTGACTGGCTATTTCCGCAGCAGGTTGTGTTGGTTCAATAGAAGATCCCGTAGATCTAGTAGGAAGTGAGGGTCTAGCAGGTAAGGATGTTGTACTAGCAGGAGACACTATTTTTGGGCCAGATCTTGCTACAGCTGGACTGTTCCTTACTGGTTGAGGAATACCTCTTGGTTTTGGAGGTGGTGCAAACGTTGTAGTTGGTTCCTGATATGCACCTAATACAGCAGCCTTCGGTGGTTCATCTGATTTTGTTTCTTGTGATTCTACCTCAATTGAACCAGTTTCGGAATTTGAAGTTTCAGATTTATTATCAGGTATAGTTGGTGTACTTCTATTTTGAGTAGTAGTTTCAACAGAATTTTTCATTGAAGCGATGTTTCTATTACTTGTTTGTAAAGACCCTGTTGAATTTGAACCGTTTAATGTTCTTCTTGGTCTCATATTTGCGCCTCTATCCTTATGAGAAGGTGGTGGAGCAAAAGTTGAGATATCCGATTGTTTAATTTCAATCATTTTCTTATCTTTGTTTTCCTCATATGCAGCTTGATTAAAAGGTTTAACTTCGTAATGTGGTCCTGGGGTGAAATCTTTAGGTTCACTATCCTCATGATTTTGTTCTTGTATGTTTGTCATTGACACTGAGTTACTTGCTGGTGTCATATAACCAGATTGTGGAGTATTTTGACCAGTATTTGGTAATGACATTGCAGGTCTATTACCAGTTGGTAAACTAGGTACTTGTCTTGGAGGTAGTTGTCCAGGAACCATTTGTTGTTGAGGTTGTTGTTCAGTCTGTTGTCCGTATGGTTGTACTTGGGGTTCTCCTGGTAATTGCATGGCTTGCCTTTGAGCAAGCGGAGGTTGTTGACCTGGTACTGGTAACATTTGTTGTGGTTGTTGCATGGGTCGCTGTTGCATGGGTTGCTGTTGCATCGGTTGCTGATAACCTTGTTGATAACCCTGTTGTTGCATTGGTTGCTGTTGCATTGGTTGCTGTTGCATTGGTTGCTGTTGCATTGGCTGCTGTTGCATTGGTGGCTGTTGCATTGGTGGCTGTTGCATTGGTGGCTGATAACCTTGTTGATAACCCTGTTGTTGTGGCGGCAATTGCATTGCTTCCCTTTGCATTGGTTGCTGATACCCTTGTTGCATCTGTGGTTGATACCCCTGCTGTATTGGTTGCTGATATCCTTGTTGCATTGGTTGCTGATACCCTTGTTGATTAGGCATTGAAACAGCAGGTGAAGAACCATCCCCAGTAACGATATTCCCACCTGAACCATATTGCATTTGTCCAGCTTTTAAAGGAGGTGGTGGAAATGCACTTGGATTTTGGAGAGTTTCCAAACTTCTTGATGGTTCACCAGATTCATAATCTGAATCCGTTTCATATTCCGAATCCGAATCCTTATCATGTTTCTTCTTCTTTTTTTTCTTATCCTTAGCATCTCTTTTCTTCTTAGATTCGTTGAAATGTTTCTTACTTGCACTATATCCTGTCTTTGCTACATATTTGGTACCTTGATAACTATATTTCCCAGCGGAGACCAGTCCCGATTTAATCGAATCCTTATTGTTATCCCAAAATCCCGACATCCTTGACACTGTTTCACCTATGCTTGTAATGTGGATATGTTTTGTTTATATGGGTTAGATTTTTTTTTTATGGGGTTTAAAAATGCAGCGAGATTAACAATGTTGATTGAGTCAGCGATACTATGGACATGATAGGAAGCACTGTAGGATATGTCATCGTATCGATGGGAATTATATGGTATTAATCAAATTGTCGGTTTTGAAACATTGATAGTTGATGAATTTGAAGAAGAATTGAATGGGGAAGATATTGTTGATATTAAAGAATATGAATCGTTAGATAGTTCAGGCGAATATATTAGATCAGATGATTTGAATACGATACGATATAATTGTATTAAATTAAATAGTTTAGAATGGCAAGTTGTTGTTGTGAATTGTGAAAGTACAGAGAATGCGATTATGGCTTTATGTTTTAATGATAGCGATATACAAGCTCGTTTTTTACAATTATTTAAAGAAATGATTGGATGTGTATGTTGGCGTATATATTTCAATTGGGAAGATAAATTAAATATATTAGATAGTTCAATTGATGGTAGTCATTGGTATGATACGATATTTCAATTTAATGGGAAATCTGAAAAATTTGAAGAAGAAAATAGATTAAATCGCTGGAATATAAGAATAAATAAATATGATTGTGAAAGACTTGGAAGAAGTTATTCTGATGTGATAATTCCATATATTGAATTACAAAGTGGTATAAAATTTTCAATGGCAAATAATAGATCTATAATATTAAGAATGTATTTAACTATACGAAATAAAGATATTATAACGATAAAACAAACGATACCAATATCACTAATAATATCACAATTCAAATAAACAACTTATGTAAAGTATATAATCTAATTTAATTCTTCGATTCTAGATGAAGTTGAAACACCAGTAGTTGAAGCGGAGGCAGCTTCCATAGTAATATCTTCAGTTTCATTTTTCTTTGGTTCTTGAGAGTTACCCATTAAACCATCTAATAAACCAACAGATTTGAAAGGTCTCTTTAAATCACCTTCGGCAGCATGACCGAAAAGATGAATTCTTGCCTCATTTGATTCTAAAGCGTTTTTAATTGGATTAACACATTGCATAAATAAAGGATTGGTATATTTCATATATAAATGCATAAACGCCATCATTGCAACACCACTATAAATTGATCTAATTGCGGAATCGATTTCTTTCAAATCGTAATCTTTAGTAGTCATGATTTCAGTAGTTTGTGGTTCTTCTGGTTTCATTGGATTCTTAGCTGAGGTAACTTTAATTTCAGTTTGATCATTCTTTGCGATAATTTTACGTTTAATGATAAAATAAATTAAATATGAAGTTACAATTGAAACGACATAAGCGATACGAATATAATTAATATTTGTTTCATTTTCCATATCAATTCTACGTGATGCTTGCATCATTAATAGCATAACAGCAATATTAGTAACTTGTGGACTCAACATTTTGTACTGGAGGTGTGTATTGTAGTGTACTGTACTATACTATACTGTAGTATACGGGGTGTAACAAATATAAATATATAATAAAGGACCCTGTTTATATAATGTGGCAAGAAGTACAAGAGTAAGTGGGCCTCTATCATCAAATTATTGCCAATAGTTGACAACGAACAGCGAACCATCGCCCTGTCGCTGTTTCCAGTACGTCCCATTCTCATCTGCGAATGTGGAAAACTTCCAACACGCACCGACAATTGACAATGGACGACAGATTGCCACCACCACCGCAGAGGTTACGCGTCACAATTGAGATTCAACAGAAATTTTCACAGTGGGAGTGGAACATCATGGAAACGAGAGAAATAATTCTGGATGCGCCAGCAGCGTCGGACACCGGCCGGTCACGTGCACACGGTGGGACAGCAGCGTCGTGAAGGTGTGTGGGTGCACACGCGCACCCGGAAAAAGAAACGACGCTGCCCCCTCCCCCACCACACACACACACACACACGCCCACACACAGGAACGCTCCGCCGCGGGCAGACAACAAAAGCAACTTTCCACCGACGGCAGCTGCTGCTGCTGCTGCTGCGCGTGTGCTGTGGGTGGGCGTGCCGTTGCTTTTTCTGATTTTCCTCTGTCCGACTCTGTTCGTTGCTTTTTTTTTTGTCTCTCCGTCAGGGATTTATTTATGTAATCTGTCTGGTAGATGTGATGCTCGCGATTACTCATGCGATGACCCAAACATTCATCTACTTTTTGTCAGCCCATCGATAATTAGATATAATTATTAAAAAATATTGAAATGAGTAAGTTATTATATAAATGACAAACTATTAAAAAACTGGGTATAATATTTATTTACAAATAATCATATAACTGTAACAGAGCGTCTCTACTTTGCTATATATATAAAAAAATTTGCTATGATTAATGATGATATTATAAATAAAAAGGGTATTCCATTACCTATCAAATTTAAACAAACAAATAACAATAACAGCATACCTTATAACGATGATTTAAAACTGCAGGACAGTTTAATTCACAATATAACAGAACAAAAAATTTATAAATGTGAATCAAGGGATTCGTTACCATCATTACAAAATTTAATAACTAAAAATGATTATACAATTTCAAAAAAAAAATATATTGATAATGATAATTCAAATTATAGTAATAATAGTGAACGCAGTAATGATATACAATTTTTACAAATTTGTAAATTACCGTGGTTGCATTCAAGATCAACTTTCACAGGTTATCAAATATCAGGTTATAAAAGATATAAAGTTACAGTTAATTTACATTCTGTTCAATTACCATTACAATCAAATAATAACTGTGGTCCACATATTCGTGGTTCCTTAACAATCAAAGGTTTAACTAGTTTAAATCCAATGATAAGTACATTTTTTGAAGGGTATGCTGTAACTTCATCAAATTTATTTACTAATCATACTGAACAATTTGGTTTATTATCTTCATCTTGGTCAAATAATGATAATTTAAAATCTTTTACCGCAACAGATTCAATAGATATGGAACATTGGTTACATTTCCCATCTTTTAAACAACAATCATTAGATCAACCAAATACAATCAATAAACCCATTGAACCATATCATGAACAAAGATATATTTATATGAGATGGAAAGAAAAATTTACTTTACCTGATCCAGAAGAAGATAATATCGAGGGAGCTTCATTTGATGGGTTTTATTATATTGTTCATGATCAAAAATTAGGTACTATTCAAGGTTTCTATTATCAAGAACAAGCTGAAAAATTTCAACATTTAGAATTAAATCCAATTATTGAAAATTCTTTAATTTCAAATGATGCTTGTTCCTTTGAATATGCCTAGACAACTACATTCACCGATTAATTTCCCAATAATTTTAATATCTATAAAACATACATACATACATATATTCAAATGCATAAATAAAATAAATAAATAATCTTAACTCAACCCATTAATCTCATTGCACATTCAAATGAAAAAAATGTTGCCGCATTAACTGGTGATGCTCTTAATATAGTTGGTACAAACCCTTTGAAAAATGCCATTGTACCCTCTTTTGCATATAATGATTTAGCAACTTTAATCATTGAATTTTTATATTTGGGATTCTTTAAATTATCTGTTTGTATTACAGATTTAATTACATCTAATGGATAAATTGCTACCCATAATACAGTACCTGCAATGGCACCAAATGAACATAATTTCCATGCTGCAATCTCTGAACGTTTAATACCATTATTAATTTCTCGAGAGATCATTGCTTCATAAACTAAAAAATAACAACCTAATCCATGACCTGCTCTTAGCATCATTACAGGTAATCCTCTCATCAATGCACCATTTGCTAAAAGTTTCCTAATACAATCAATAGGACCATTAAAAATTTTATTTGTATTTGTTTGTGTTTGTAATCTAATTCTAACATGTTCAATTGGTGATGCTAAAAACGAATTTGTAAAACCACCAGTTAACCCACATAAATAATATTCAGGTAATGATAACGTATTTCTACCTGGATGTCTTGAATGTAATAGACGTTTCATGGATTCATTGACACCAAATTGTACAGAGACACATAAACCACATCCAATTAATGGAGTCATCGTACCTTTATAGAAGGCACGAGGTCCCTCATTACGTATCAAATCACGAACTACTTCAATCACACCCGTTGATTTCGTCGAAGTTTGTAATCTAACTTTTGTTGTATCGAATGGTTGTCCTACAATAACTTGTGCAATACCACCTGTGGTACCCGCTAAGATATCCTTAGCGATACGTTTTGGTGATGATGACTGTTGTGTTTTGAATTCATCCAGTGATTCCAAAGTAGTTAATTGTAATACTTCGTCAGACATTATATGTGGTAGATAGATATCTCAATTGGGGGACAGAGACAAGTATTACAAGTTATGTTGTTAAGATTATGGTGGTGCTTATATATTAAGATCTGTAGAATAATGATGACTATATTTCATTGTTTAAAATCGGTGCCCATCTCATCTGTTTATCATATAATTTTTCACCTTCACATAATTCATGCGTGACTGTCAACACAGATAGATATTGATAACTGCAAGATTAACGTTTTACACAGCAGTCTCGAACAACATACAGATCAGTCAGATGACACTGCGGTATTTTCTCCGATGAGCAGAAACAAATGTGTAAAATGATATGAAATTACAGTGCCGTTGATAGTGATGCGTTTTTTTTGTTTGATCCGCCAAATATTAGGGTTCGTGTGTAGCCCTGTGTGTGATGCGGGTGTAACCCTAGGGTATAAACGTATCATGTGTTCCACTGTTTATATATTGCAAGAGTAACAGTTTGCAATAAAGGATGCACTGGCAAAGTATCAGGAATGTTGGTTACATAACACTAATACATGGCTTCCCCATTCACAAAAAGATATGCTGTCAAATCTTGGATCTGCTAGTGGCCGAATCCAATGAATAGTATATTCAATCACAACTGTTGATATCAGATATCACTGTCACTGTCACTGTCACTTGGCCATAAATCAAATTACAAACTGTTTAACTCTGTTTGTGTTTATAGTTCTACGCGTACTTCTCTTTACTATGTATTGTACGTCACCTTACGACGACCCTCGTGGGCATTTACTTCAGCCCGTAGTTTCACTGTGCGGTGCAGTTTCTCTTCACTTTTTTCACTTTGTTAAGTTACCGATTGTCCCTTCATTCTTGTTCTCGTATGATAAACTGAAATTTTTCAATAATCGTATATAATCTACCACATTAGAGACTAGGAATATATATAAGAGACACAGAACAATATATAACAACATCGTAATATTACTCTCTGACTAGTCCATCAACCACTACTCAAAGATGTCGGGAGATTCAGATGTTCAGGTTCCAAAGATGAAAGTTAAACAAGTCGATGCATCATTAGATAAACCATTAGATGCAGATGCTCCACCAACAATATATCAAACGAAATTAGTACCAGAAATGGCATCAGCTGCTTTAAATTTATCAATTGATTTCTTAAAACAACAACAATCATTATGTAACTATTATTTAATCAGGAGTCCCATTGTAATAATTATTGATTTATTATTTTTAATTATTTATTTAGGTCCAAGATTAAATTATCCATCATTAAGAAATTCAGGAATAAATTTTAATTCAGTTACTGCATATTTATATCATTTATACATGATGAATAAATTCACATTTTTATCAGCTGGTATCTTTACAGTAATGTTAACTTCATTCGTTTTCACTTTAGTCTCAAGATTATCCGATACTTTCTTCAAGACTAAAATTGAACACATTGTTAAAGGTAATGGTGAAATTGTATTCGGTTTCAAATTACCTGATATCGTTAACATTATTAAGAAAGAACCAAAATTAGTAGAAAATACGAATATTGTAGTTTATAGAAATACTCCAATTGCATTAGTTTCAATAAGTGAAAATCAAATTTTATCAACTCCAGATTCTTTAACAATGACGATTAATTCAATTGGTTGTAGAAGAGTCTATATTAAATCAGGGATCATTGAAGATTTATTAGATTGGATAATGATTAGAACTAAAGCTATTGGTATCTCCAAAAATAAATTAGATAAAAAAATGAAAGTTTTAATTGAAATTTATTCTTTTGATGATGCAATGAAAAATATTTTAAGAAAGAAAGGTTATACTTGTATCTCTGTTGGTAAAGCTCAAGAAAATAGATTATTAAGTGGATTATTTGGTGTTAAGAAAGAATTATGGGGTGTTCAATTTCACGTTAAACACCCAGATTTTAAATAAAAACATATATGTAATTAATTATCTAGATTTTTTTATCAAAAAAAGAAAAAAAATAGTACTGTCTATATTATGTGAGATTTGTTGTTTTATAAATGAACTATAATGTTAGTAATGTTTATACGAATATGTAAGGGTAGATTAGAAGAAAGGTGTAATCTTGGGTATCGTTTTTTTTTTTCTGTAGTTAATGCAAATGAGTTAAGTTTAATAGAATTGGAATTCTGCTGAACCAGAGGTAACACTAACGGTACAACCACCATCACTTGAGAATGAACCATTTTCAAATTTGCAATCACCAGAGACAGTTGAACCATCAGTAGCAACAATTTTAACATTGAAATTAGCTGAAGAATAATCTTCATTATTTGGATTTGGAATTAATGATAAATATGTAATACCATCAGCGGAACCTGCACCAAGAACTAAAGGAGCCCAATTACCGACATTAGAACCAGAGGTACCCCAGATACAACCATCTTCAACAGAGACACCTGCGTTATTAACATAATATTGAGTTGAAGTTTGTTTACCTTCCCATTGATAGTAAGTTTCTTCATTAACAACAGAGATTGGTTTTGAACTTGAATCAGATTCTAACCAAGTTGGTACAACCATAGCTTCAGAACCTGGATAATCTGTTCTACATAGAGCAATACCACCATTACTATTTGAATTAGTTGCAATTGCTGTACCTTCACCCCAACCACATAAATAATCAGTATCGGTATTAGTTCTATATAAATAACCATTTTTACAAACTAAACCACCTAATGAAGCACCACTATCAGGTTGAGATGATGGCCATTGTGTCTTTGACATACCTGCTTGACAAGCATAAGAACAATAACTACCATCTTCACATGAAGTAATACTATTACCATTAGAATCCTGGATGGATGACCAACCAGAAAGACCTAACCAATCTAAACTGATTACACCTGAACCTGATGGGAAATCGGAACAAGCAATTGTACCATCTTCGAATTTAGAACCGGTAGAAGAACCAGAAAGATCACCAGAATATGAATCACTTGATGAACTTGTTGTAGTTGAAGAAGGAGACAATGTAGTAGTAGTCTTGGAGGAAGAGGAGGATGTAGTTGAAGCACCTGCTAAAGTAGCTGTAGCAATTTTAACGGAAGTAGCTTGTGAAGTGGAATCAGTACCTGGAATGATAACTGCACCATTTTCATTAACGTATTGAGTTACAGTAACCATTTCTCTTTTATCGAAATGAGCATCTGAATGATGATTACCTTTTGGAGCGGCAACTGCAATTGAAGCAATTGAAGAAATAGTTAAAGCAGCTGTAGTAAATTTCATTATTTCTAAATTTAAAGAGTGTTTTTATTTTTAGTTAAAGGAATGAATGACTTAGGTAAGTTGTTTTAAAAGTAATGAATGAATAAATGCACAAAGCAAAAGATAAAACTTTTTTAGACAATTGTTGTAACGTGTATTGACTAGTTCCTTTTGAGTATTAACATAAAATAAACATTTAGAATGAGATCAAGAGGATGAAAAGAAAACATGGTCCTTTATATAATTGAAAAGTTTTCTGTGTTCCTCCATATATTTTTTTCTGCCACTTACTATTATTAAATGCAAGGTGTTAATTTATTTCTTGTCTCAAAATAAACTACTTGTAGTTGAGGCTCTCACACTCGAGAAAGTATTCCCTAAAAGTCCAGAATTTTCAGTTCTAGCAAATAAGAAACGTTACACTAGTTCTCTTTGCAAACAAAGAAGGGGAAAAAAGAAAAGAGTTTCATCTTGATTTTTCATTCTGGAGTTATAAAATTATTATATCTTAATTTCTCTTTTCAATAGCCCAAAAAAGAAAAGATATCGAACAAAATATGATTACTCAATCTGGTAACCTCCTAATAGTAATAAATCAAAACTTATATGTAACAATTGGACACTGCCACTCAATACAAGATATCTTGATTTCTTATACCCTTCCCCCGGAACAATTACTGTAATTTCCCTTACTCAAAGGGACAGTTACTTACACGACATAGCATATATAGTTTTGCTGTTATGAATTCTCGAGGATGCAACAAAGAGGTATGATGCCAGAACATAAAATTTCAGGGATTAATGAAGCTCGTTGAGTATTGTGTAATTTAATGACACCTATTCCAATAAGATGATACAGTAGAGGAATATCTATGTACGTAGGTCCTTATACTTGATATCTTACTCGAAGAACAATCGAATCACACAGAGACTTACAGATAGTTTTACTCTATGTACGTACGTTCACTGCTAGCTCATCTGTATGAATATTATTCGTTATATCAATTTACATAGACACCCGTACACATTCTAACTCTAACTCTCTCTTATCTTGTCGAATTGAGGCGTATATCTGTTAATTTACCACTGAAACAAGAAAGGATTTGTATGTGAATGTTAAATATTGTTTGACGCTATGCTCTTGTTCCAGGGTTTCTTGGAACGGTGGGGGGAGATTTAGAGTAAGATTCTCAATATCTCTTTGAATGAGTTGAATTCGTGCGGTGGTGTCTGTGGGATATTTAATGAATGAGGGCTGTAAAAGTATCATTTCGGACGGCTAATGTGGCTTTTAGATGGTGTTTGTGCAGGTATGTCTGTGTAATTTTCGGAATTACAGCTAAAAGTCTAGACTCCCCTTGTAACAAAAAATTATTTTTTCTGCAATTAATTTTATACGCCCAGGGCCTGGCCAATTTGTTTACCCAATTAAGTATTGAAATTTCAAAAGAAAGAAGAAAAGAGATGTAATAGTGGTCGTTTCTTTTTTTTTGCGGTTTGAGGGTAACATATTTGAAGTAAGTGTATGGGTGTTTTTTGATCTTTTTGATCTTTTGGAAATTTCAATCTTTTTTGAAGAAAATTGTCTGGGTGTTTGGAGGTGACGCGTAATTTCAAATTTATTAATTAATTAATTTTTATTAATTTTGAATTTGAAATTCACGCGTCTTTTGAAATTTCACTGTTTTATTGAATCCAGTGAAAAATTATAACCAGTATGGAAATAAAAAGGGTGTAACATAAACAATTAACAAAAACGTAAACAAATATATATATTATACAACTACTCAATCGTTATAATAACTATAACAACTCATATAACCACTTTCAATTATGTCAATTGTATCATTATTAGGAATTAAAGTATTAAATAATCCAGCAAAATTTTCAGATTCATATGAATTTGAAATTACTTTCGAATGTTTAGAACCATTGAAAAATGATTTAGAATGGAAATTAACTTATGTTGGATCATCACGTTCTTTAGAACATGATCAAGAATTAGATTCAATCTTAGTGGGGCCCGTACCTGTTGGTGTTAATAAATTTGTATTCTCTGCGGATCCACCATCTGCTGAATTAATTCCTGCAAGTGAATTAGTTAGTGTCACTGTAATTTTATTAAGTTGTTCTTATGATGGTAGAGAATTCGTTAGAGTTGGTTATTATGTTAATAACGAATATGATTCAGAAGAATTACGAGAGAATCCTCCAGCAAAAGTACAAGTTGATCATATCGTTAGAAATATTTTAGCTGAAAAACCAAGAGTAACGAGGTTTAATATCGTTTGGGATAATGAAAATGAAGGTGATTTTTATCCACCTGAACAACCTGAAGTTGAAGAAGATGACGAAGAAGAGGAAGATGAGGAAGATGATGAGGATGAGGAAGAAGAAGACGATGAAGAAGAAGAAGCTGATGAAGACGGTGCAGAAGTAGTTGCAGAAGATGAACAAATTTCAGAAAAGACAACAACAGAAAATCAAGATGAAGAAGATGAAGGTGACGAAGGTGAGGATATAGCAAATAGTGATGACGACGATGATGATGAAGATGATGAAGATAATAATCCAAAAAAGAAACAAAAGATCGCAGATGAAAGTAGTTCTACAAAGACAGAATCTAAAACTGAAACTGAAGTACCAGGTACTCCAAAGGATAATGAAGCTTAAATATGATATATAACTAAGTAAAAAAAGTAATTGATAAAATACCAGAAATTAATTATCGTTTCATTTTGCTTAACTAGGGCAGATATGCTACAACATTTAGTGTGGAATATATTATTCAATCGATACATAATTACCCGTTTGGCATTGGTCAGCGTTTTAATAGCTGTGACACAATTATCTAAAGTGACTGCTCAATAAATTTGACTGACAGGTTTGTTTCTCTCTTTTTATAATATTGACACAAAGAAATCTGTGATTTAAATTCTTCAATGCTAATATTATGGAAATTTCTTGGGACAACTGATTATATTTTCATGCATATGTTGTATTTTACATTATAAAATATTGAACTTTATCACATTCATTAATCGTTGTTCTGTTACTTTTATTATTTTTTACCTTTTCTTGGTGAAACTTTTCCTTACAACTTTAGATAGAGTCGCTATGTAATCCTAGATAGGTGTCATATTTCAGATATTTCAAGAAGCGTGAATGATACGGTTCCTGTAACCTCTGTGGTTGTTGACGAAGTTAACAACAAAATACTTTATCGTTAATCTCAAAAATCAAAACTTCCCTTCTCTAAGCCTTTTAAAAAAAAAAAACGCAGTAGAGATGGGCCTGTTATATATTACAGATATTTTGAAAAACTTGTCGTATGTGATGTCAACGTGTTACCACAGACTGAGTATCTTCTGGATATTGCCCGTAGTTATTTTACAATGCACAGCATTGGATTTGTATTCAATTGACCCAGATTTAGTTGGATAGGGTTCATCGGGTACATAAACTATTACAACCCATTCTTGTTGATGGGGATGTTAATGATAACATTTTTTTTGTTAAACATGTCGCAACTGTTGGTGTTTTCTCTTGTATTGTTTTGGAACTATTTGTATAGACCAAAATATACAATTAATATTACCCGAACTAAGCATAGCTGAGGGCGCA
>JAXQGP010000290.1:0-27442 GCA_037040125.1 Kazachstania sp. M6911
CTTTTCATTATTGTTATTATTGACATTAAAGTTTATGTTTCTATTATTGTTCATATTACTGTTATTATTATCATTATTATTGTTGTTGTTATTTTGGTCCTTCTCTTGCAATAAGACGTTTGCTTTTGATAATGTTGACATTGAAGAGGAATCCAAAAACATATCCAATAAACCATTACTTGATTGTGGTTGTCTTTCACCCATTTGTTTACCATATTGATGTATACTATTATAATCATCTGCATCATTACTCGTTACTGAAGGAACAATGCTGCTTTTTCTGGAATCTGACTGAGAACCAAATTCCCTTAACGATGAATTTTCTCCACCATTTAAAGCCCAATCATTAACATATGAATTACTATCTGTGACTCTACCTACACCATTCAGATCTGGAGGAACAAATTCTTCTAATGGTACAATGACGGCACCAGGATCTGGTCTCAATGGAGGGGAAGCCAAACCTGATCTGCTTGATATCGGAGGAGAACCGATGTGAAATGAGGATCTACCATTATTCATATTTTGGTGCATGTTATTATTACTCATATTAGATGTTGACATACCATTCATCATGTTTAGATTAATTTGACTTGATGATCTATTCGTATTATTACTTTGTGTTTTACCATTAGAACCATCCCAATTTCTTGATAAATTGTGCAAACTACTCGTGGTGGTACCATTATTAGAATTATTTTGTTGATTATAGCCACCTGTAATAAAATTAAATTGCATAGCACCTAATGGAGGACTTTGTGGAGTCGATATATTTTGATCTAAAGAATTTGATGATTGCATTGACGATATTGAAGCTAATGAAGGAACATGATGATAATCTTTTGTGATTTTACCTTGAATAATATCTGAATCTATAAAACTTGTCGATAAATGATTTGATGAATCTGATAATATACTACTTGCTGATAGAAAATTACTATCTAATGAAGTGGATGAATTAACTTTTGGGAAAATGCCAACTCTTGGTTTATTACTGCTTCTTTTTGATGGAGATCTTTTAGTCTTTTTTGAATGTACGGGACATTTTTTATTAATCTCGACACTAATATTATCTTGTTGTAATATATCATCTGTATTTTCAATTTTGATATTTTTATGACAAGTACAACTTTTACCTGCAAGTTCTCTTGCTTTAGCTCTTGCTTCTTCTTTAGCCTTTTGAGCCAGTCGTTTCTTTTCCTGCCTACCACATGTACAAGTACCAGGAGGTTTTGTACCTTTACTTTTCCTTAATTCTTTACAGTAAGCACATGTAGTTGAAGGTCTACCTTTAGGTTTTATCATCATTAGAGGTTGATCAGTATGATTACATGTTGTAACCCTATGACCTCTAATACAACGTTCGCACGCATATTTGATACCATTTATTAATACCATTTTGTGAGTGTACGTGCGTTTATATTATTATTATTATTGTTGTTGTTGTTGTTGTTGTTGTTGTTGTTGTTGTTGTTGTTGTTGTTGTTGTTGTTGTTGTTGTTGTTATTATTAACTTGTTAAATCAGTGTGACTCTTTTTATTTTGTTTGTTTGTATTTCGATAGATCCTGTTTAACAATAAAAGAAAAAAAGTTCTCTGTTGATATATTTATATCTATTTCTACTTTGAGGAATTGTGTATTAATAGTGATGAGATTCCACGGAATAAAAAATTAGTCTTAATAAGTTAGGCTATTAATAAATTAATCGATAGATAAGTCAGAATATTTTGTGTTTTTTTTAAAAAAAAGAAGAGAAAATTATAATGGAATAAAAACTTGTATATTCCGTCTATTTATATATATGACTTTCTGTTTCTTAGAAATGTGTCTGAATATATGTCGATGTGTGGCTATGTATGATCTTTTAAATTGAACCCTTTTAGTAATTTGATTATAAACGTTGCTATCTAGAAAGTATTTAAAAGTTAAAAACTTAACAACGCCTGTTATGTTTTATTAAAAATTGGTAACATGAGGAGGATGATTATATAATGTATCTTGTACAGAGATGGAAAGAAAAAAGAAAGAAAATTCAACCAAGAGGGAAAAAAGAAACCAAGAACGCAAAGCTACCGAGAGAGCGGGCGGGCGCAAAACAGGAGAGTAAGAGTAAGAGCGAGATTTCTTTAAAACGGTTAAAAAGAATATCTGGAAGATGAATAAGGAAAGCAAAGAGAGAAGAATAGCGCGGATGGCCAAAACAGAATAAGTCAGAATTTTTATTCATTTTTCTTTTTCAGAAACAGAAATGAATATGCAAAAATATAATTTTTCTATTGTTTCCGTAACGGATGAGACATGGAACTGTGGAATTAATGCGGATGTAATAAAATTGCAGACAAATATCTGCAGAAACGAAATTGATGCATAGTTGCAGTGACTATCACGAAGTTGTATTACCATTTGTTAGGAAACACCAGATAGTTTCAATAGTAACGAGAGAACTACAAAGAAAAGTTCGTACAATTATAGATTGGAAGAAAATAGGTGAACAATTGTCTCATCCTTCATAATTTTTGATCTAAAATGGTAATCAGATATGCGAACCTGGGGAAAGAAATAGATAAAACCTCGTAGTACCAGACCAACTTTATCCGAATATACAATGATTGTTCAGGGTTTTAACTGAGAAAGTATTGTAAAAGGGACACAATTTTCGTATATAATCTACAGTATGACATGTGTGTTAATAATTCTTCGACTAGAAAGAGAAGGGGAAAGAACAAAAGATGTTTCGTTACTAATTATATTGATAATAGTTCTAGTCCCATTACTTTGTCACATAGTAATTCATGCAAAGATAAGAAATAGACACATAAATGAGTGTAAATTAATTACTACAAAGAAAACTCTGTACTAAGGTACCAATGTATCAAGAGACCGAGTAATAGTCAGTTGGTATTGGATAATCTTAATAATCCCCAAAATGTTCTGTTGATGTATTATGTTTCATCTGAAGAATCTATATGAAATATAGTATGACAGAAGTATACATCTTGAAGTGATTTATACTGCAGTAAACGAAATATATTCACGTACACAATTCGGTTATAATGGAAAATAGTTTTTGAGATGAAATAAAAAGCATTTTTGTATGTATCAGATGTTAGGTCTATCGCCAAACTTTTCTTTAATTATGTCGTTCAAGTCATGGTTTGCAAGATATTCTAACAAAAACATTTGGATTCTTATTGCTTGACTCTGCCAGATCTAATCCGAAATTAAGAAAAAGTAATTATGCGGACTCTCAGTTAATCTGTATATCTCCGGTTTATATTGAAATTATAGTCTCATATATTTTCCTTTTCATTTCCCTGAAAGGACCACAGATAGCAACGTTAATCATTCCGAAAATAAAATAAGGAAAATGACAAACAATATGATTAAAAGAAACGTGCTCAACAGAAGACATTAGATAAGTTAAAAAGAAATCTAACGGATACAGGTAGAAAGAATAAGATGATCAAGTAGATACGACATTACTTAGATTAGCTTGAACCATACTGTAAAAAGGAAATTATTTATAATGTTCCTGTTAAATAAATGTACAAATGTGGGTGAAACCACCTGATGTACCAAAAAAAAAAAGAATGCTAAAAAGCGAAGATGATGATAACAATAATCTTATCGAAGAGAAACAAAAAGTAAACTGCATGATGATCCTTCTTTATTTCCGTCATGTCACTTTCTCAAGAAATGATTCAAAATTAACAAAATGCATTAAAATCAGCCTACTATATTTCTGTTATTGCATGTCCAATCGGCATTTAACAGGATAGTTTCCGTATTCTCACACATTTTACCCTTAATAGTTTATTTGTTTGTACAGATATTATTTTGATGCAAGAAGCTTATCCTTTTTTTTTAACTTTTACTTACGTCATCTTGCCAACGATATTAGATAACAGAAGGATATGCATACAATCCTCAAATTAGTTCTAATCTCTTAAATTCAATAAATAGATTATCCGTGCAACATAACAACAAACTGAGAGGATATATTGTGATATTGCCTATTGAGCCATCTTTTCAACTGATTTTCTGTAACGAATTCAAAATTTGGAATAATTCTATTATTATACATCACTTCATTACACTAGAGAATATAAAATTATGCTAAAAAGGGGCCTAATGATATGATGATAAATTTAAGTTCTATGAGATGCAGATTAAGATATAGAGGGGTACATATTATGAAATCATAAATCACACGGAAGGTTGTTTTTTTTTAGTTTCATTACTATATTCATTCTAACTTTAAATTTTCTGTGCTTGATTGCTTTAGACACATTCTTATTGTTAATATATTAACTGCTATAATAAAGGAACCAACTCCTCTTTCTGTCCTTTTATTCAAATATTTCCCAGGTGGATTATTTAGAGGTCGTTTAGTTATAGGCTGCAAGCTTTTTGTTAAATTATATACATTATGGTCGAATGATAAGAGGAGAAACAGTTATAGATCTGAATGATAACGGAAAGGAATATCCATTTCGTTCTCCGCAAATTCTAATTATATTTGATATGAGGTCAAGAAATTTTTCTTTTTTCGTTCTTTTGTCATTTTCGAAAGGGTTCATTCATGATTATACATTTATATTTATAGAATTATATTACACATTATCAAGTAATGTTCAGCTGATCTCATTCTAGATCTCGATACAGTTAGGATTTTTAATCTACTGAAATAATATTATTTAATCTTTATAACGTAGTGCTACTTATTGGTACACCATAATAATTGAATGATCTTGATAAGATTGAATATTTTCAGTATGAAATTCAGATTGATTTCTCGTATCTCGCAGGGACTATATTTCATTCATTTTTTGGAGGTAAAGCAATTAAAAAAAGAAACTAAAATCATTTAATATTATATGAAAACAGACTCCTTCCTTTTTTTGTCAACAACCTAACAATTTAAAAGTTTTATGGCGTATAACACTTTCAGAATATAACACCAAAAAAAAAAAATCGGAGTTATGTGAAAACGGGAGAATTTATCTTATGGAATAGACACATATTACTTGTACAGACTGCTGTGTCTCAGAAAAACAAATTGGAATATTTCACAGTTTCTTAATCTTGTTTTTTGGATAGTGCTATTACAAGAAACCGAATAGCTGTGTTTCTTCTCTTAAATGAGGTACCTAGTCTACAAATTTGAAAGCCAGACAAAATTGTTAGTTACACGCATATTATCTAATGTAATACTCATATTGTAGAGTAATACCACTAGTAATATGCTATTCATGTATAAAATAGGACATTTCAGAAACCAGTACGACGCTTGTTCGGAGGAAAGAAACTCCGATTTATTTGTGTCCAGAAGTGATTAGACAATGTTAGACTATTTCCTTCTTCGTACCATTCTCACCTCTCAAAAAGTTACGGATTATTACTATTATATTTTATTATTTTGATATGTACAAATTTTTTAATTTAAATTTTTGGATCAACTGATTTACAGTCGAGAAATTGAGGTTCGGAGTACCAATAAGTAGACCCTGAAAACAGGGATCCGCGGAAACTATGAACGCTCCTCAATGACTACTGTAAATAAACATGGAAAATTAAATTACTGAAAAAGGTAGAAGTAAATCTACTAGAGAAAACGTTTATGATATTTATTACTTGGAATTCATATTTGTTCGTTTATTTAACTTATGAATGACTGCTGATTATCTACTACTATGAAGAATTGATATTATTGTTAATTAAATATGTTAGTTGTCGACGTGTTCTACAGACCACGTAATGTACATAACAAAATAATGAATTAGATTGAGATTAACCATTACAAGGGCACATATTCTACAATACCCGTTATATTGGAATCTTAACTATAACCTTTAAAATTTAAGGGATAGTAATTTGAAAGAATAAGAATATTTAACCATCATTTGTTGACACCTGAAAATCCACGTTGTTATCAACATCATTCTTCATCCCAACTACTACATGAATATTTGAAATATTAGATGAGTCAGTTCCTCAACATGGGTTCGATTTCAGAAAGTCGAATATCGTTTTTCTTAACCATTACATCATGGTTTCTTTTCTCCTCCATATGCTAGCTAATCGGAGTTCATCTTAGTAGTTTAAAATACTTAAACATATTTATAATATTAAACAATTCAAGAGGATATATTATTATTTAAGTACCGGTACCGCTCGGAAATATATTATAACGCCGAGAGATGTCTTATTCGTTTTATATATTATTTGGAATCAATACTTCGCAACGGCAGCGTTTGGTTTCCATCACATTATGTTGCTCATTATACAGAATGATTTGAACAGTATCATAATAATGTACAGCAGGTAAAGTTGGTGAAATCTGTTACTAAATGAATATCTATAATTACATTACTAAAAACTCAGAGAAGTTGCATAGACATGTTGATAAGTGTGGCGCGCGACAAACGTAAAATTTTTTTTAAAGGATAGGGTTCGTACTTAAAAGTACTCCATAATTATTATTTAATGAGAAATACAAGAATAAAAAAATATCCACGTTTCAGTATACAAATATCTCTGATAGCTTTTATAACGGTTCAAAGATTCTACAGGGGCGACATACTGCAATATTTCAGAGTGAAATGAGGAAACAAGATACTGAGATGGATTTAAAGGAGGGTAAATTAAGCTAAAGTAAATTTTATAACTCAGAATCGAACTAGATTTTCAGAAGCAATTATTGAAAGCTAGCAGCTAGTTATAACGTTCGATGGTTAAGATATATTTGTCATATATTTATAGTGATACTAAGTTCAAGAGCCAATGTCAGTTGTTAGAGCATGGTTTAATAGAAAATTGAGAAGTTCTACACGAAAACGCCAATAATATTCAAAAGTTGAAAACAATCATTGTATTATTAGATAATAATATTGCAGAGAAGTGAGCTCAACGCCATGTTGACTTAATTTACTTTCCAATAAATTCATTCCAGCAGCCTGGTTACCCGTTTCTAGTTGTGCTGCCTATGCTACCGTTCCTCATTCGGGAAGAGATGGGAAATTACTTGCTACTGTTCTCCAAGGTTTCATGGTTGGCTACGACTTCGAGCATACAGCTCATTGTCTATATGATTCATTTACCCATACTATCTTTGTTAGTAACTGTGTTCAGTTTATGAACAGGCCTTTCCTTTCGCAGATTTTACTTCTGTTCTAGCTATCACTAATCTTATCACCCATCTGGAGGTTATCCCCTCCTACGATGAGATTTGCTCTTCATATCCACCTTTCTATTCAGGTAATTCTTGACATTTGTTGACATCCTCACTTCTTCTACTCAAGTTACCTGACTCTACAATCCCACTTACTGATCTCACTGCTGTTCCAGAGCTTTGTGCTGCCAAAGGTAAGAATGATATAATGGGTCCCTGTGATAAAGGTACTGCAATTTTACCCACCTTTATATGCAGATTCCCGACACTTCCATGACTTCCTGTTGATCTGTTGAAGACACCGATTGGTATTAACATTACTCGAAATCACAACTTATCTCTCAGTATAATGTTCCAACGATTGATACTGGTAAAATGGATCTTCCTCCGGTTATTTTGCACTCTTTGGTCCTGGGTAATTCCCAAGTTGTTGATTCCACCATACACGACGTTGTTTATATTATCATAACTTCGCCGTTGGACGTTTCTTCTGCTGGGTCATTTCCCCCGATCAATTCGTCTATCTGCTCGTCACCCTCCTTCAATTGCTTGTCATCGTCTCTTGATGCTCCTATGTACCCTGAAAATGTCGCTCTTACCAGTACCTACCATACTCATCGTTGTATATCTGCGCATAAGCGCATTCCTGTTACTTTTCAACAGCCTTTAATATATTCTAAACAGTTGTTATGGATGCATGCATACAGATCTGAACTAGATACCTTTATCGAGCACGGAATGGAACCTGTCTGATGTTCATGTTCCTCCCGGTTGTACGTCCTTGGGCTCCCGTTGGGTCTTTGATATTAAAGATTCTAGCCAAGATAAAGCCCTTTTAGTTGTTCAGGGTTTTCAACAAAAAGGGGTATTGATTTTAAAGAGACATTTGCCCCAGTTATTCGTTATAATATCTGGCCGTGTTTTTCTTGCATTTTCTGTTAATTTGGGCTTACAAGTTTACCAATTCGATGTCAAAATTGCCTTTCTTAGCTCTACTATCGACACTGATGGTTTTGGAAGTTCATCGTGATAAGTGGGGCCTCAAACAGGCTCCCCCCCATTTGGAACACACACATAAATGACATCCCATTGGACATCGGGTTTCGTCGTCATCCTGAGGGTATGGGCTATATTTTCATCATTCTAAGGATGGTCCTGTACTTTTGGGTCTATATGTAGATGACATTTTGTTGGTCGTTCTATCAGCTCGTGTTTTTGACGTACATTAGAGACCAGCTATTCCGCACTTACCCAATAAAGGACTTACGCCCAGTTTCCACGTTTCTTGGTCTTAAAAATTAACCAATGTCCTGATGACCTTATGACCCTTACTTAAGCTAATGATATGGCCTCAGCTGTCGCTTCTGCCGACATTCCACCACATCAGACCCCCTCCACTTCATTATCCCCAACTACTGATTATTCTGATCCCACTTCCTTTCATGTTTCCAATATTACCGAATATCAGAGTCTGGTTGGACAGCTTATATTTGTTACTAATACCGATCATCCTGATGTTGCTCTTGCTGTATGTCATGTGGCTAGACTTCTGAAAGATCCCTGTGTGATCCATCTGGCTGCACTAAATGTATCAAGAACTATTTGTACACTATCAGATTCTACGGGCTTACGTATACCAACAAATCCTCGGTTGCACTCACTTTGTCTTCTGATTTGTCTCATGGTTCTGTGTTGGAAATTATATTGTACTGATATACTCAGTTATTCTCTTACAAATTGATATTCCTGTCCATAAGATTAATCACTAAATTAATAAGTACCTCTTAGATGTGGTTCATCGATTATTCGGTCATGTTAATGTTCAAGCTTTAAAGAAATCTTCTCAAAACAAAACGTTTAAACATTTGACTCACGCTAACATCGACTGGTCTGGTCATACTAAATCTCAATGTAAATCTCGTGTGCACAATCACATAGAAGGTGCTCGGTTAAGATATCAAGAGAAATACGGTCCATTTGAATTTTTACACTCTGATATTTTTGGTCCTGTTTCTGCTTCGTCCGTTGCTAAATACTTTATTACGTTTATTGATGAATACTCATCCTATAGATGGGTCTTTCCACTTCAAGATAAATCTGCAGAGACTGTATTAGATATTACGACTCAAGTTGTAAACACAATTTATCTACAATTTGGTAAAACAGTCAAAGCATTCCAATTTGATCATGGTTCCGAATATAATAATAAAGATATGATGGAATATATGAATTGCAATGGTATCCAATATCTGTTTACATCTGTAGATGTTTCACGGTGTTGTCGAACGGTTAAACCTTACTTAAAGCTGGCAATTTACCTTCTCATCTATGTATCTACGCTGATCAATTTTCTGCAATCATTAGAAACTCTATATTTAACAAGATAATTAATACTTCTCCAGAAGCTGTTATGCACTTACCTGCTCTTGTTGCCAAGACAATATCACGATTTGGACAACCGGTGATTGTCCATTTGTGCAAAACCACTTCAAAACTCCAATATCGCGGCGCCTCCATGTGATAATTCTGAAATGTTGGGAATAAATCTAATATATTACGTACTATGCAGGAAAAATATATATTCTGCAGTTACAGTATTACTCCTTAACCTATTTTATAATGAAGAGATTTTTAGAAGTGAATTATATAATTTTACATAAAATAAAAAAAAAAGCTCTTCCTAGCAAGCTACCCGCTTTTAGTACCCACTCCATTTTTTTTTGATATCCACCATACAAACTAAACTAATTGGAAATTGTATTCGCAGTGGCTCTTCTCTCTTAAATTTTATCTGTCTATTTCCTCATCTTGAAAAATCAAAAATCAAATATATGTATATATATTTGCCTGAAAATAAACAATATTTTTCCCAATTTGTGGTTTTGACACTATACAACTTATTTCGTGATCATTATGAACAGTATACACAAAAAGACATATTTTATGTGGGCATTTGAGGTCGTCTGCGATTTCTGGCAAAGTTTCAGCTCAATCAGAGAACTCCGTTGTGTCTTAAATGGTTGGTACTTCGCACGCGTCCTCTGGCACATAGTGGGGCGGCACCTGGAGAGAAGAAAAAATATGGTCCAATGTCATCACAGCATCAAAAATATTAATCCTTAAATATTTTCAGATACGTAACTGTATACAATTTCCTCGAGGTCTCTATTTATATCATTTTCAGCCCTGATAATGAAGTGTGTCCAATCCTAATCTTATCAGAATTGACATCTTCAGCATTCCGGAACTTAATGAGTACCAATAACTTGAAATGCTTTTGTAAATACGAAAACTTCTTTCAACATCTACGGTTGAACAGCTCAAGTATAGTAGACTGAGGGTTAGTATGCTAAATTCAGGATATTCCTTTCTTCCGCTCCTCCAGAACTCATAAATACCTTCAGCTATACCCTGAATTGTTTCAGGTACTTCAAAAATTTACATTCTAACATATATCTTATAAACTCGTTTCTGTCTTCAGAGTTAATAACTTTCATTGCTATGTGTAAGTATTTTACTCTTTTGGTAAATCCACTATCAATAAAATTCATTAGAGATACTTCACTCTTATTTCTACTAATTTTTGACCCACGGCGGCTGTGTAAGAAATAACACAAACGGCAAAATGATTTGGTGTATTCCTCAGGCTTCTGCATTTTCTGGGTGAATAAAAATTTCGAATAAGGATACAGTACTTCAATAACCAGATGAATAGTAAAAACTGCTGGTTTTTGTAATCTTTCATACACAGCTTTTTAGCATCTGTAAATATATGTATCAAATTATTTTCTGTGCTATTCAGAAATTCAACATTTTGAAATCTTTCAAAACTTTTTAGAGGTGAACCCAAATCACCTTTCAAACAACCATCTGTTGTTATTAGTTCAATATCGTCTAAGTACCTGAATATTAATTTGAAGTAATATAAACTGAAAAAAAACAGAATTTGAATTATCCTTCTGTAGTTGGAAGATCAAATTATTAAGAGGTGCTATAAAATATAATATAAATGATATCTTATTCAATTCGTCATTGGAGTAAATAAAAAAGTCTTTATCAGGTTCTAAAATCATTTGCCTATTGTAATTTAGAAACATACCAAGGCGTGGAGCAGATCTCAAAAAGAAATTATAAACTTTAAATTCTGAGAACCATCTAGTCTCATTTTGGTTCGGTAATAGAAATCCAAAAAATGCCTTCCACCTATATTTCAATGTCTAATCCCTGTGAATAAGACCAACCAACTTAATGATCCTTTTTCTGCCATCCTTTATCTAAAGCTTTTAGACCTTTTGAAATCTTTGTGATTAGACGGTTCTCCAGGGGAGCAGTGCAATTAAGATAGAATAATTTACCAGTTCTTCTAATCAACGCTGATTCTTTTTTTAACCTCTGGTATAAGAGCGAAGTCATCTTTACATTAGCAGCTGCTTTATCGGACGTGATACCAAAACTTTGTCCCTGATTTCATAGAAACCGCGGACTTCGAGAATCCATTCCACTAAATTGACGACAGATTCGGATGCATCCTTTGTTGGCTTCAACGCAATGAATATTTTACATTGTAATCCTCCTTCATTACTTTTTGTTGGATTTAATATTTTTCCGTATGAAATATCATTTAATTTAGCCAAATTAGGAACAAAGCAAACAATAACTCCCAGATATTTTCGATATGCATCATCGGACCAGCTATCGATCATTAAAGGTACCATAGAAGTTTCTCTCAATACCTTTTTAATAGATTCTTGAAATTCAGATTCTAAATTGAGAATTGCTTTCAAAAAATTATCCCCATCTTTATAATCTCCCCTTTTATGACCATGCATCGTCTTGTGTGTAGCATTTTCCACAACCGTGAGTGGAACAAATCGTTTATAAAAATGATAAACAACTTGATTAAGAAAATCATATATCTTTAAATAAATGTTCCAAATTTCTAGTGCAGTTAGGGCTTTTTGCAGCCATATTTATGGGAGCCTTCTGTAGCAATGGAAATGGTATAAGTACTCTATTCTTTTTTATGACCTCAACTATCTGACACTCTTTGAGATTGAGTATGAGAATATGTGATAGTAGATAGTTAGCAATGGTAATATTTAATACTGTGACGCAGGATTATACGTCCCCAGATCATAGCAGAGCTCCTCCCCCTTTTCATAACAGGAAGAGATATATAAAGTGTATTATATAGTTTTACATAAGTTCGGAAAACTTGTTCCCTTTTATATGAAAATCTTCGCAGCAATATCGTATTGCACGAGATTACTGCGCATAACAATACAATAATAATTTCCAACAAACACTCATTATCACACTCTATATCATCCTCTGGATTCTTTATAGACTCTATATTATCAGTTCCAACCATTACTGAGTCTGCGTCTGCAACATCGTTTTCGGAATTTTCAGTATTATTTACTGTTGTAACTTTATCCTTTCTCATCATCATCAATAGTAATATAAGTTCAATGATCCAACTCATTGTTAAATGTCTTTTTGATTAGATAAAGACATTTTATCATAGCCTTGATATAAAGGCTAGTCAAGGATACATGTTCAGCTCTTTGGTTTAAGAAACACCTTACATTCTGTATTGCTCCCATGCACTACATCGAGGCTTCCGTTCATAACGATATATGTGCAGCTGCATAGACCGTTATGAACAGATAGCATCGTTAACTGTCGCCAGTATGAATAAATATTATATGTAATTATTGTCAGAATTTGCTAGATAAAAGATTTACATGAAAAATATAAAATATGATAAGAATAAAAAGATAAAGATTGATAAATTTGATAATGTCCAATATTTAACGATCTAAAAGAAGAAAAGAAAGAATCAAGAATCTTGCATAATTTCTATAATGCTAGTATTAGAGATTTATAATCACGATTAAATCCATTGTTATATAAAAGGAACGAATTTTCATGTAATGAAATGATTGTTTTCCCTAAATATTATGTATATTATTTTTAATTTGTATACTAAAAAGATCAGACGAATATATGTTGATCAATTAATATAAAAATTTGTACATTAATTTCTAAGAAATGGAATCTAAGAATTCAATTAAATTAAAACAATTATATACATTTATATGCGTCGTTTACACAGACAAAGTATAGAAGTCGATATTATTTTCATAGTTATAATAATGCTTGCTTGCTTGCTAACACAACAAAAAGCAAGCCGTTGCTTTTGACCCGCGGTAAAAATGAAAATTTATATATCTGCTTTCACACAATGCAAAACGCGACATGGCCGCTAATGGCAGAAAATCGCAGGATTTTCTTTTTTCTTGTTCGGTAACAGCACACATTCTAAAACTTAATAATATATTTTAAATATTTATAATTTTTACTTATAATCAGGTGACACTTAATGGTGAAGGCGGCTAATATATATTGGGGAAATAGCATCAGTGAGGTTTTGCTCGCCTTTTTTTTGTTTTACATATAAGAATAAAATCATAAGGCACAAGAAATTTTATTTCCTCCGTTGTAGAAATATATATGATACTCAACATGGTACGCTTTAGACCATAAATACTCTTTAGATTTTTATAGTAACTAATTGTTAGAAAGATATGGAAGTTATAACAAGTGAATTACAAAGCAATGGGGTCTCAACAGTTTGGGCATTAGCAACATTAGGTGGTACACATGAAGCTCGTCAATCAAATAAAAGTGGTGTTAAGCGAAAAGAAATACTGGATGTTTCAATCCCAGATACCTGTGAAGTCATACAATTAAATAGTAGTGACATTACATTAAGACAAGTATCGAGTTTGTTATACGGCGTCACAATTTGTTACCACAGAAAGACAGAATATTTCTTAAGTGATGTTAATGCAATTTTATCTCAGCTCACGAGAGCCGCCACTTACAATTGGAACCTAACTCAAGTAAAATCTCAAAATAGTAACAAAGACTTTTCGCTACAAACTCTCTCGAATTATTTATCGACAAGAAGTAAACAATTTTTTGGGGACAATAATTCTTTTCTAAGAGATGATAAGAGGTTCGATATTCAGTGTATACCTTTGTTTGATGAATTTCTTAATGGTCAGTCATCCAGTTTTGGGGCGACATCTAATTACGAGCCGGCTATTATAAGAAGGAAGGATTATATTACAGAACTCAGTAATTCAAATTACCCGGGGAGAGATAACTTGACTGATGATATTACCGATATTCAATTTAACAAATATGATCTCAATCCTAATTTAGAGGACATACCAATTGATATGGATTTTGAGTTGGACATCAATGATGTTGTAAGCAGAGGTGGATCTTCGGTTTTTACAGATAAGACAGATCAATCTGGTATTAGGAATTTGGGTTTGGATAACCTTTCAAAATCTAGTTCAAGATTCAATCATTTAAGATTAGAACAAGATCGTCTACAACCTTTAGAAATTGACCTAGATATAGAAAAGGAACAACCACAGTCTGATATACTTCAAAAACAAGTTGGTGAGCCAATACTGAATGAAACAGCTCTAAACATAGTTTCAAAAAAAAGAAAGATTGTTGGAAAAAACGATAATGGTCAATTTTCCTTACCTATTATTATGGATACCAGAATTGGTCTTTCCACAGAAACGTTACGAAATTGTCATGAAAACTATGTTGTCATTATGCAACAGGGTGACAGAAACTCAAGATTAGCAGGCACAAAAAGAAAAAGGGTAACTTTAGATAGCATTTTATCATTAGGAAATGAGACTCTACTCATTCAACGTTCATGGGAACGTGTGTTCTCCAACTCTATCTTATCCAATATTGACAAGAGATATCCACCTATTATTGAACGTGGTAGAAGGAATGAGATGTCAACGTCTTTAAACTACAGCAATAATGGTAGTGTAAGAAGCACTGAAGTTGGCAGAAGACAAAGTAACGCAGATTTTGGATTGTCTCAAATTAATAATGATGATAGTCTACTACTGAATTTAGATCAAATAAATGATGATATTATGGATGAGGATTTAAACGACACGTCAGTCATGCAAAATATAGGATATAATAAACAATCGGCGGACTTTATAAACATGGATTTACAATTATTGTCTTCGAGTGTCGGTCGTAATTTAAGTCGCTACTCAACAAGTAATAATTTTAATAGTGACGAACCTGACCTTGTTGGGGTATTAAGTAGACCAAGAGATAGAAGTGATTCTACATTCTCGAAAGGGTCCAGCAGAAGGACAGCAGATGATAGATCTATTGATAATATTAATATATACCCAAAACAACGTGAAGAAACTGGATTAGGGCTTCAGGCAAGAAAGTTTTACCAATTTATCAAGGAAAGATCACTATTTGATAATATTGCTGTTAACGCTTCAAGTCATTTTCCAAGAAAATTAACATTTGAGAATATCGTTCCTAGTAAACAAGAGAATGAAAATGAACTTGGAGATAAGATAATTTCAAAAAGAGTTGTTTCTAGTGCTTTTTTTACCCTTTTAACTCTAGCTTCTCAAGATATGATAGAAATTACCGTTTCTGATGTAGACAATCATAATGAATCTCATAATTTTGCTATAAATAGGGGATTGGATATAATAATTAGTGTTTAAATGTAAGATAAAATAGCTTTTGGAAGTTTTGGAAATTTTCATTTGCTATCATTTTTTGAACATTTAGATATGGCGTGCTCACGAATAATATGAATCTATAACGTATACCCTCATAGCTATTTTTTTGTTTCTTTATGTCAAACAGGCGATATTATATCATTGGCTATTTTATATTACCAGGATAAAGGATCGTTATCTTTGTCATGTTATTTACATATTGATACTTTTAGATATTTACTAGACGTGTGTATGTACTCTATTCAAAAATATGTCTCACAATTGTGAGTGTACAAGGTAGTAAATATATACTTTTGTTGTCACTTTATTCAAGTGGAATACTTCAAATAGCTTGTGTATAATAACACAGTGAAGTGCATCTGTATTTAAAATTACTTAATTCGTATGTATGTCTTCTGTTATAGTGTGTGTTTCATAATAGGATAGAAAAAGAAGTTTGTGACGCTTGAGATGCGAACCCGCTGCATTCGCCACTAACGTCATTATTTTTACCCCAACGATTTATCACTAAGTGAATATTAGTTTCCGTATAAGAGTCTGTTAGGGAAACGAATTCGCATTTTTAATCTGTGACAGAGGTTAAGGAAACCAGATATTGTCATGTATTGGGGAAGTTTGTATAAAAAATAATGCATCTGATGTAAAATTTACATGACGTCCTTATGTCATTACAGCAAGAGTTTACTTTGTACAGTGACTTTGGAGATAACTGAACTTGGAAAATAACACCAAAACCGACCTGGACTTTTGTTTTATAGGTAAAAGGTACTTGGAAGTTCTTAGGTCGAGATATTTACTTTGTATATATAGGGCAGGCTATTTAGCAAAGATAAACAAATTTCTTTGTTGACTCCAAGAAAATTTATTCCTTCACAAGATACTGCCATTTTATGTTAGTAAAGCAAAGAAATTGAATTTATAAATATAATATGTCAAAATATATATTGTCCAGTAAATTTACCAGACCTGCAACCAAGATCCGTCCATTGTTCTATTCTACAAAACAAGTAATGAGTAACCATCTAGATATTAAAAATGAAGTTCAAAAGGTTCAAGAATGGTGGGAATCAGAGAGATTTAAAAATGTAAAAAGAATTCATAGTCCCATTGATGTTGTTAAACATAGAGGTAGTTTAGGAATTAATGATATTAAGTATCCATCATCATATCAAGCTACTAAATTGTTTCAACTATTAGAAGAAAATTTTAAGAGAAAATTACCTTTACATACTTTAGGTGTTATTGATCCTGTTCAAATGACTCAATTATCTAAATGCAACGATATTAAAGTAGCATATGTATCAGGTTGGGCATGTTCCTCAACGATGGTTGGTTCTACTAATGAAGTTTCACCAGATTTTGGTGATTATCCATATGATACGGTTCCTAATCAAGTAGAAAGAATATTTAAAGCACAAAAGATGCATGATAGGAAAACATTCTTAAACTCTGTAGAAAAGAACGAACCATTAGTTGATTATATGAAGCCTATAATTGCTGATGCGGATATGGGGCATGGAGGATTAACCACAGTAATGAAGTTAGCTAAATTGTTTGCTGAAAAAGGAGCTGCTGCGATTCATTTGGAGGATCAATTGGTTGGTGGGAAAAGATGTGGTCATCTGGGTGGAGCTGTATTGGTTCCAACATCAACACATCTGAATCGATTGATTGCAACACGTCTACAATGGGACATTATGGGTGTTGAAAATTTAATCATTGCAAGAACAGATTCTTGCAATAGTAAATTGATAAGTAGTAGTTGTGATCCAAGGGACCATGAATTTATTCAAGGGGTAATGAATATGGGTATTGCATCATGGACAGAAAGATTAGCTGAACTAGAACAAACAAATATTAATAACTCTGACATGTCAAGTTATGAAATTGAATGGTATGAGCAAAATAAATTAGTAACTTTTGATGAAGCTGTTCAAATTCAATTATCAAGCAATCAATATGATAAATATATGAAATCCAAAACCCAATTGAAAAAATCTCTCAAAAGAGAATATTTAAGTCTCAGGGAAATGAGACAACTTGCTCAACAAATTGAACCAAAAACAACAATTAAATTTGATTGGGATCTACCACGTTCTTCGGAAGGTTATTATATGTTTAAAGGAGGTATGGAGGCAGCTATTAGACGTTCGCTTGTGTTTACACCTTATTCAGATATGATCTGGCTAGAGACTAAGACACCTGATCTTGAACAAGCGAAAGATTTTTCTCAAAGGATTCATATGAAATATCCAGATACAAAATTAGTTTATAATTTATCACCAAGTTTTAATTGGACTAAACAAGGTTTTAATGAAACTAAACTAAAAAGTTTTATATGGGATTTGGCTAAAGAGGGATTCATTTTACAATTAGTATCCCTTGCAGGTTTACATGTTGATGGGATATCATTTTGGGAATTATCTCAAAAGTTTCAAACTGAAGGCATGTCAGCATATGTTAATTTAGTTCAACAGAAAGAACAAAAATTGAATTGTGATCTATTAACACATCAACGATGGTCAGGTGCAGAATATGTTGATTCAATAATGAAAGTTGTTCAAAATGGATCATCATCAAAAACTTTGAGTACATTGGGGGAGAGTTTTACAGAGTCACAATTTTAATTAGTTCTGATACATAGCTATCTTATAATGTATAAATACCAATATAGCTTATTGGTTTGGAATAATGAGACTTCTTCTTATAACTTAACTGAGGAATATATTAAACATATTAATAATGATATACGGGAAAGTATGTGGAAAAAAAGAAAAAAAGGATATTCAGGGAAACAATTAGCTTCGTTCTATATTCTTTCTAAAAGAAATTATTATGGCAGCTTGTTCTATTCATTATTTAGGGAACTAGTAATTAAATTGTAAATAAACAAGGAGTAGGAGAAAAATCAGGACATATTTTTTTTCTTTTTCGGCATTTGTAAAAATTAGTTAATGAAAACAAAACCTTAAATTTGTTAAAGGTAGAGAACGAAAAGAAATATAGAAATACGACAAGAATTTGATATATTAATTAAATAAGGGGAGGGGGGTAATAAAGATTACCTACAGAATGATCTGTATCGAAAGTCTTTGAATATGACATTTTTTTAACTAGATGTGATGAATATTGAACAATGTATAATTATTTGTTCCTTCCTTTTTTATATCCTTAATTGGTGAATGTCTTATATTAATATGCAATTAGTTTACTTAAACCAGTAAAACCATAAATTGATTACGAAAAAAAACAGAATGGATTTTAAAGTTTCAATGTTGTAATAAATAAGATATCCCTGTTTAGGGATATCTTAGAAACGTTATTATACTCAAGACCTTCTGTTGATCCATATTAATATGAGTCTTGAGCTTTATGTACTCTGTCTGCTCACGTAAATAACATATATCTGGATCTACTTAATATAAAGTTTCCGTTTAAAAGATGATTTTATACTGTTAAAATCCGACCAAGAATATATTAAGGCTTGTGACAAAATACTTAAAATATATTCCCACAATGCGTAGATTAATTTATCTTTTATTAATTTATTACTTTCTTCTTCTTGCCAATACACTTTTTCAACTTGAGGGAACCCTTACAATACGAATCTGAAAATAAAATTTTTTAGTCAGATCCGTTTCATAAGTTATTAATGCAATTACGTATTTAATTTAGTTGAGATGACCTTACATACCACAATGAATTGATAATTAATTGATTAATATCTTTATTATCTTTTTCTATTTTTAACTTTCCCATAATAATTTATTAATACATTTTTCTTTTTTGCTTGGTTAATTAACTACTACTCTTTATCTGTGCGGAGTGAATGAGGTAGAAAAGAAAATGACAGTCAATATAATTTTTATGTGTCTGTTACTGTGCACGCCCAAAGAGGAAGCGCACAACTTTGATTTACAACTATCTTTCTGGGGTTAATACATTTTTCACAGTAAAGTGTGCGTATAAAACGTTATGTAAATTAAAGTAGAGAGAACATACGCAGAACTAATATCTGTTATTGAATATTACTCAGAAACGGTTGCAGTTAACTGCCCATTTCACATCAAATCAAAATCTTCCACGTTACGTTAAGATAAAGTGTTTCCAACCCACAGAAAGACTCTCTTTGTACCATTATTCTTATTAACTACGTAGAAATAACTTTCTCCCCCCAAATAGCATCATATTACTAATAAAATAAAATTGAAATGGCAACACTTTTCTGCCTAAATCAAATTTTCTAGCCCAAATGACTTTTAATCTCCTTCTATTTTCTCTTGTTCTCCCCACTCCCTCCCGAAAATGGTTAATTCTACACGGAGAGACACAGAGAGAGACTCTGCCGAAATAAAATAAAATACGTAAACATGTAATAAATCAATGGGATAATGGGATATAAAAATTTCCTCAGAAGGAGACGTAACAGAACGACACGGGAAGAGAAATATTTTATTTTATTGTATTTTATTAATTTAATGATGTACGCTCATTTCAGTGTTAAATGAAAAAAAAATTGAATGTGTTTTTGTTTACTTTCACTTCAACTATCATTACGGAGAAACACCCGCACATATACACATTTTCTGTGAAGGTATTTCTTTGTATGTACGTAGTACAGTTGATTACTACGTACTACGTGCTACATATTTTATTTAATTACTGCGTACTATGTCCCTGTGTACTACACCATTTGCGCTAAAAAGAGGAATAAATAAGTGAATGAATTTGTTTGCTATCTTCTGTCAATAATTAATTGTGCACAGTGTAACAATTCTATTACGTATATACATCATTTTTGGTACTTAACGTTTTTTGTTCAGTTTGAAAATTTAACTCATTTTGACAAGAATTGAATAGATGAGCTAACAAAAGGGATTTAATAATATATAATAATATTGTATTTTCCATTATCGTTATTATTTTCGAAAAAGGTAAATGATCTATATATTTAAGGTTTCTCTTTTAACCTTTCTACTTTCCAATTACTTATATTTGAACACTACAAATATATATATATATATATATATATATAAAGTGAAGATCAGATAGAAAATATCAAGGATCAAAATATAAACAACAACAACAAGAAACTTAAGAAATACAACAAAATTATTATAATAAACACTTACAAAATACAATCATACATTTAACAGTTTAGAGATGAAACTCGATAAAGATAATACAACGACTATTAATGGTTATATCATTAAAAATTTAGTTTGTCAAACAAGTACATTTAGACTTTGTGATGCTATTGATTCAAATGGTAATTCATTTGTATTAAAAATTATACCAGCGGATATTAAAGTTAATCTTTTAAAAGAAGAACATGTTATTGAATCATTTGTTCATAACGATAAATTATTTATTGTTTATGCAGAAAATAATTTTGCTAAAGAAGGTAATGATTATTTTTCTTATTATATGAGTAATAATAATAATAATAATAATAACACAACATGTAATAGTATTGAGGATAAAAATGTTAAATCTATTTTAAATAATAATACTATTACTACTAATAACAACAATAACAACAATTCAATTAACGCAGGCGTTAATAAATTTACAAATATCAAATTTTGTAGTAGTAGTAATAATAACAACAACAACAACAACAACACAAATGTTAATAATATTGATAAGTTATCAATAGATCTGAAAAATGGTAATTATTTAGAGAAAAAAATTGGTTTTAATAATAAAAAGATAATAAGAACACCAATTCCTAAAAATTGTAATATTAATTTTAATTTCCCTGGTACACCAGAAAGTAATGTATCATTTTCAGAAGATTCTGAATCAGATTCTGAATCAGACTCGGAATGTGACTCTAATGAAAGTTTCGATGATGAAGATGAAGATGACCATATGAGTGATGAAGATAGCGATATTGAACATGAGATAATAACTCCGATCAATAAAAATTTAGATGAAAACAATAATAATAGTCAAAATTTAATACCAATTTTAAAGATTCGTGATTCAAATTTAAAAGAGGATCATATTAAACGGATCACACCAAAAACAAGTCCAAATTATGTTCATCAACCATCTCATATTCATATTCAATGTCCTTTAATGAAATTAATGCACCCAAAACATACAGAAATTAGAAAAACTCCTATACCGAGAGAAATGCTGAAATTAAACCAAAATCATTCAATTAATCTATTTAGTAATTCTTCTTTAGAAAACGAAATTGCAAGTGGTTTATTTAGTAGTGATAGTAGTAGTAATAATGATAATTACAATATTACTACTGCTAATAAACAATCTGGCGAACCATTTAAGTTAGAAATGGTTAAAAGTTCAATGTTAAGAAGAAGAAGCTCAACAAAGTGTCAATCTTCTACTTAAACATTGCATTTAGTATACCTCTGTATCTTTTTATGTGTTTTTATTTAGAGAAAAAAATGAACATTCATAGCCCGTCATATACATATACGTATATACTATTATTCATCTCATCATGATTACGACCAACCCTTAATGATAATTCCCAAAAGCATATCCTGCTTTATTGTATTAGCCTAATTAGTATATTTCTTCATTCCTTCACAATTTTATGATAGAAGAAAATGACGACATATAGCATATAAATACAAAGCTATAACGCAACACCTATAACAGTATTCTAATAGTACATACTTATTATTTTGTAACAATATATAAGCAACGCATTTTAATGAAATTTAATAATATATTTATTAATTTATTTATTCATAATATATTTATTTATTTATTTATTTATTCATAATATTTTCTTATATGTTTAGATGAAGTGTAAATTTCTGCTTATAAAAAACCCCGAAAATTTCAGTCGAGAGAAGTCAAGATTAAATATACGGGGGTCATCCTTAAAGCGAGACAACCGGACGTTGAAAAAAAAAAAATTTAATAAAGTTGTTAGCTTTACCCTGTTTCGAAGATTTTAATTTGAAGTTGATACAGAAGTCTGAAGAACCGTTTAAAAGGTGCGAAATTGTACGGTACCGATATCCAGAAATTATAAATAATCAACATAAGTTACAATTATTTAAAATATCAACTATTACTTTCTGCACTACAATTACATAATGTTTAGATTAACAGCTAGGGGAGCTATCCCAATGAGACAAGGTTCATTCATATGTTCTTCAAGATTAGCCTCTACGCTAGCACTTATAGAGACTTCTGTTGATGGTAAATTAGATGCGTCAGGTGCGAACTTATTATATGCAGCTAAGAAATTAAACAATCCAATAACCGCATTATTTATTGGTCCTAACGGTGCTGTCGCAGCACAAGAATTAAAGGATTCCTTTAAATGTGAAGATTTAAATAAAATTATTGTGGCGAAGGATGAATCATTAAAACATTTCCTACCAGAAAATGTTTCTCCATTAATTGCAGAACTTTTAAAGGATGATGCATATTCCCATTTCGTTGTAACAAGTTCTTCAATGGGTAAGAATATTCTTCCTCGTCTTGCAGCAATGATGGATAATCAACCGATCTGTGATGTAATTGAGATTGAAAGTCCAAATAAATTTGTTAGACCAATATATGCAGGTAATGCTATAGCTACCATTGAAAGTTCTCAACCTAAACAATTAATTAGTGTCAGAGCTTCTGCATTTGATTCTATCGAGCAAGGTAATACCGAATCCGTAGATATTGAAGATATCCCATTTACATCAAAGGATCCTTTGCCAATTAAATGGATTTCTGCTAATTTAACGACAACTGGAAGACCTGATTTAGGATCTGCTAAAACAATTGTTTCAGGTGGTCGTGCATTTAAGGACAAGGAATCTTTCGAAAAATATTTGACACCATTGGCTGATGCATTACATGCCGGTATCGGTGCAACAAGAGCTGCAGTAGATAATGGTTTATGTGACAACTCTTTACAAATTGGCCAAACAGGTAAAATTGTTGCACCAAATCTATATATTGCAGTTGGTATTTCTGGTGCTGTTCAACATTTAGCAGGTATGAGAGATTCAAATACAATTGTTGCCATTAATAATGATCCCGATGCACCTATCTTTAAGAATGCAACTTATGGTTTAGAAGGTGATGCGCTGAAGATTGTTCCTGAATTAACAGAAAAGATTAAAGCTGCTCAACAATGAGAATATATCATAAATATAACAAAATAATTACTTAAATATTCAATATATTACTGTACATAACCGGTAGAGGCTTGATAACAAGATTTTTCGAATAGTCGAGACAAACAATTATTACGGATCGTATATTTTCTAAGATATTAATACTTCTAAAACAAACACATACTTGGATAATTTCTCACAGGCTTGAAGTGTCATTATGTCAAATTAGAAGTTCTATTATCTTACCTTGAGAATAAAACCGTTTGATCGCAAAACTATTGTTATCTTTAGCTACATGAATGAAATCCCGTTTTAACTGATCCTTCTTCCTGACCACGCGGTAATTGACCGAGAACAGCAAAGCGGGTTTAGTGGCTCCATCTTCGCTTTACGCTTCTGACTTTTCTTACTAAAACTAAGATGAGAGATAGAGATAGAGAGGAGAATGGAAACCCTTTCAAGAAGGACGAAGACAGATGGGGGACATGCTGATTTCGAAACGATAAGCTGATACAATACATTATTACTACTGAATACATTGATTATACACTATTTTGTTGTCTATTTTAGAAATTATATGAAGCTATCAGTAACCTATAAGGCTAAATTACATCCTTTCTTTCCCCTTTTTTGATCACTTTTCCATATATACGATATTACCAGATGATAGTTAATACATCATAAAGGTGCATTATATTACATGATTCCATATAATAAAAGTACATTAAATTATTCAATATTTCATTAACAGTTTTAAAAATTTAAATATTGCTCTTAAGGAAGTTCATATTTCGTTTTCATTAAAATAACATGACTAAACAAGATTCACTACTTGGTAAACAGCAGCAACTCAGAAGAAATTACGGAGCCACCGAGGAAAACTCAGCAAATCCATATTCTTTAACAGATAGATTGGATACAGAGTCTGACATCTTTTCAATAAGGAAGGATGATCGCGACATCAATAACTTTCTTTTATCATCACCAAGACGCTCTCGTCTATTTGTAAATAATGTTGGTAATGGTGATGATAACAATACACTAAATAGCAAGCATAGTTTTTGGGATGTCGCACCTTACTATATGCCATGTTTTGTATGGATTCCAACTTATTCATGGCACATGTTGCTGGGAGATTTGATTGCAGGTATATCCTTAGCTTCATTCCAGATACCATTAGCATTATCATATGCAACGTCACTGGCACATGTTGAGCCACTTTGTGGGTTATATTCATTAGCAATCACGCCATTCGTTTATGCCATCTTTGGTTCAGTTCCACACATGATTGTAGGGCCCGAAGGTGCACTTTCATTAGTTATGGGTCAAACTATAGAAAAAATTATGAGCCATAACGAAGAATTAAGTTCAATTAATCTAGCTGCTATAGTTACGTTTATCGCAGGATTAACTTTACTTTTTGCAGGAATTTGTAGAATTGGGTTCTTGGGAAGCGTTCTTAGTAGAGCACTTTTACGTGGATTTATCAGTTCAGTAGGTTTCGTCATGGTTATTAACTCGTTAGTATCTGAGCTTAAACTAAGTAAATTGATGCAAGAGACTCCTGGACATCATCACACAGCCTTTGAAAAAGTACTATTTTTAATAGAATATGGTCCAGAAAACTACCATCGTGCAACTGCCTTGGTTAGTGCAAGTTGCTTTAGTATATTGATGGTGATTAGATATACCAAGAAAATATTATCGAAAAGATTTAAATGGGTAGTAATCTTCCCAGAAATTCTATTTGTCGTAGTATTAATGATATATTTTTCTGCAAAGTTTGATTTCAAGAAGAATTATGGTATAGCTACACTTGGAGATTTTGATTCAGGAAACTTTGGAGGTCTTATAAATCCAATTTCTAAAGAAAATAGATCTTTGTTCTCAACCTTATATAGTGTAGGGACGGTTGTTGCATTGTTAGGGTTTTTTGAGTCAACTACTGCATCTAAATCACTGGGTGGTATTGATAACTCGACCGTATCATCTAATAGAGAACTTATTGCAATGGGGATAATGAACTTAGGTGCCTCAATATTTGGCGCATTACCCGCATTTGGAGGTTACGGAAGATCAAAAATCAACGCCATGTCAGGAGCTCAGAGTGTTGTATCTGGTGTATTTATGGGTTTCATTACCTTATTCACCATCAGATACCTTTTACCTATAATTAGATTTATTCCAACTTGTGTTTTATCTGTAATTACCACCATAGTTGGTATTTCGTTGTTGGAAGAAGCACCTGCAGATATTAAGTTTCATATAGCATGCCATGGTTACAATGAGTTAATCATTTTCACACTGACATTTTTAGCGACTATATTTTACTCAGTAGATGTTGGGATCACAATTGGGTGTGTATATTCTTTATTGTACATCGTGAGGAGATCTGCAAAGTCTCGTATCCAGATTCTGGCGAAAGTAGAAGGCGTCGATCATTTCGTTAATGCTGACGAGTACCATACGTATCATCATTCTATTAGTTCCTCAGATACATTAAATTTAGAACATTTCAAGGATTGTCTAGTTGTAAGGATACCCGAACCCCTAACATTTAGTAATACAGAAGACTTGAAAGAAAGGCTAGATAGATTAGAGAGATTTGGATCAGTAAACTCTCATCCGGGTTCTAAAGATATACGTTCAAGAGAAACAGTAAAATATGTAATAATCGATATGAAGGGAATGACATTTATTGATTCTTCGTCAGTTCAGATTCTGAAAGAAATCATAACAGAGTACAAAAAGAGAAATGTCACTGTTATTTTTACCCGAGTACCATTGAACAATGAAATTAGGTTTAGACTACAAAAGTCAGGAATTACGGATCTAATAATGCATTATGACCGATCAGTTAGGTATGGTACAAATTCTCGTCCATCGGTTGATGGTCAATTACAAGATGTTTCAGTTGATGAAGCATATTTCCCAAACATTGAAGAAGCCTTGCAAGCAATAGAAATTTTGGTGGGATAAAAAATGACGATTATCCATAAATACTTATTTATTTATCTAACCTTACATAAAAGCATTTTAATTGATATTCCTAAAGTTTCAACTCTTTATTTTCTTATGCAACACATTAGAGGAACCCCGGAATTCTGACATTTTCAATTTCTGCCGCCTGTCATCCTCCCATCTATGTTAGATCATCGTTTTGAAACTGTTACTTGCAATATAACACATGGGTGTACACATTACACTTAAATTACTCAGCTTAAACTTTCATATTTATCCTTAATATTGGGAAGTTTCCATTCTTAAAAAAAATTCTAATATTCATAAGAAGAAAGCCTGTTTTATAGAATACTTTCTGCATTTTTTTTTATCTAGAGCGAAGGCACGACTATCGTAAGAACAAAAGAAATAACGAATGGTGAATAAGTAAAAGCCAAAAGCGCCAAGCTTGGCCCAAATATCACAAAATGACATATCTCGGATAAAAAAAAAGGCACCATTCTTCTAAACCGAAAACAAGTGGCAAAAAAGAAATGCGCAAGCCCGGAATCGAACCGGGGGCCCAACGATGGCAACGTTGGATTTTACCACTAAACCACTT
>JAXQGP010000291.1:0-47743 GCA_037040125.1 Kazachstania sp. M6911
TAGTGAAGAATTTAGATTGGGAGAAAGTCCTGGTGACAGGTAACCCCGGCCGTATCAAGATTTCCACATGTAATGAAATCGACCCATTGTTATACGGTAATGAAATAGAGGTCGCAGTGGAACAACAGAAGGACTTCGTCAGACTAGGTAAATTGCTATTCAAATTGGCCTCACAGATCCAAAACCACACTAGCGAGCCCACTGGACAAGACGACGACGTTGAGAAATTGAACGTCGACGCAGACTTCAAAGCAATTATAAGGTACTTGTTGTCCCCAGAAATTTTATCCAAATCGGTCGCGGAACTAAGCATGATGTTTGTCGATAAGATGTATCTCGTGTTCGAAGCACAAACTACACACGTTGAACAAATGGAATCCGTGCTAAGTCACGAACTCGAAAACGGTAGATTGTTCCGTCTGATGTGTAAGCTGAATTTCATCTTCGGAAGAGTCGAATCAAGAATAGATATCAATTGGTCAGAATCCGGTGATAAGTTCGCAATCATCTTGTTTTACGACTACGTGTTTCACCAAGTCGACCCCCAGGGGAAATCAGTGATGGATTTGACCCATGTGTTGAGATGTCTAAATAAATTAGACGCAGGGGTCAATGAGAAATTGGTGTTGGCTACCCCAGATGAAATGACTTGTATCATTATCAGTTATAAAGAATTGAAAGAATTGATTAGCACTACATTTAGATCATTGACACAATAGAACACAGAAGAAAAAAACGAAAAAAAAAAAATATTTAAAAAAAATGTTAATAAAATTATGTAAAAAATTATGCAAGAAAAAAAAATAATATAAAACGTCACTTTTAAAAAGAATCAACAATCGCAATGCAGTGGAAATTGAAATTACATCAATTGAAGTTCGGTATTCGATTCAAAAACATTCAACTGAGACTGTTCATTCATCAGACAAAATCAGGAACCGAGGTTCAAAAGAATCACAGCATTGAGATACTCACTATCTGGAATGATCAAATGTCATCTACATTGGATTACGATTTAAATTGTCAATGCTCATGCCATCGTGATCAAAATTCCCTCGAGGTGCAGTTCCATTCATCGGATTGTTTGCACTCCTGTCTCACTTCAAATGAAGGTTATATCCAATACCTGATGACTTTGGTTCACCCGGTATACGTCTAGTAGATGCAGTAGCTGTTATGCATTGACCTTTATTTTTAGTATCGTTCTGTTTTCGGTCCGAATTCCTGCGGTGTGGTGTCGTTGCCGATAGTGACACAAAAAAGTTTTCACAGACGACAGCAATTGGAAAAGTGATAAGCAGACCCGTTTGGATATATAAAGGTGCAGTTATGGATTCACATAAGTAGGGACAGATTTTACAAGTGCACTATATATAGACCGTCGAAAACGGTATGTCAACATGAGATCTTATATTGGAAACAGCACACGAAGTTACATAACTTCATAATGGCTGAACTTGAAAAACCTTTCAAAGAGACCAAACAGAGAGTAGAACAAGAATGTATGGAGAAGGCGTCAATAATCTCGGATACTAAGAAATATCAACGTGAAATTCGATATGTAGGTGTTTATAACGCTGAGATCTACGCAAAATATTACTCTTCCCCTAAGAAACGACTCCTTATCTTTTTGTCCCTCTTCCTAATTACTTTGGCATACGGTCTAGATAATTCTGTCCGTAATACATATCAAACGTTAGCAACTTCGGCATACTCTAAAAACTCTTTGCTGGCAACTGTCAATTGTATTGAACAAGTCCTTTCTGCAGCAAGCCAAATATGGTTTGCTAGAGCTGCAGATTTATTCGGAAGACCAATAATATTATTTATCGTAACACTTTGCTACGTCGTTGGTACGGCTATTCAGTGTCAAGCTTATAACATTGCTAGCTACTCAATCGGGTCATGCATATATGCAATAGGTTACTCGGGGGCAATTCTAATATGTGAAGTCTACGTAGCAGATTTTTCAAATTTGAATTGGAGAGTAGTTGCAGGTGCAGGACATATTTTACCAAATGTAATAATCACTTGGGTCGGTGGGAATATTGCAGGTTCGATAAATGATAGATGGAAATGGGGTATTGGTATGTGGGCATTTTTGTTCCCTATTTCTGTGATTCCACTGACTCTTTGTATCTTTCATATGAATTATTTAGCTAATTATAATAATGAACCTTTGAAAAGTATATGGATTGTACCTAGTGGTACCACTAGAAGAAATTATTTTTTCAACATTTTCTTCTGGGAATTGAATCTTGTAGGGTCCGTACTTGTCATTGTGATCCTGGGTTTGATTCTGATACCGTTAACATTAGGTGGTGGCTTAACAGAAAGGTGGCAAACTGCAGGGATTCTGACACCTGAAATATTGGGTTGGGTAATTGCAATACCATTGTATGTCATTTGGGAATCCAAATGTGCTACATGTCCATTGATGCCATGGAAAGTGGTTAAAGATAGAGGTGTATGGAGTCCATTGCTAATTTCTTTATTTATGGAGTTTGCATTTGGTATGCAAAGTACTTATTTGGTAACTTTCTTACTGGTAGCTGTCAATCAAACTAAGTTTTCAGCCACACGAATCAATAGATTATTCTCATTTGTTAGTGTCTTGACAGGTTTTGCATTTGGGTTCGTTGTTGTAAAGGTAAGAAAAACGAAACAATTTATCATTATAGGTATTGCCATCTGGTTCGTCGCATTTGGTCTATTAGAGAAATACTGTGGTGGTGAGGAATCGTTAATCAAGATTATTATTGCCGTTTGTCTCCTAGGTTTGGGTAACGGTTTTATGAAATATCCAGCAAAGACATCCATACAAGCATGTGTAATGACTCATGATATGATTGCATTGGCTACATCATTAACTTTAGCTTTGAATAACGTTGGTAAAGCATTTGCATCAGCAGTGTCAGGTGCCATTTGGACCAATGTTTTATCGAATGAATTGAAAAGAAAATTTCAAAATGATGAAAATTTGGCAAAACTTATATTTCAGAAACCTATTAAATTTATACGATTATACAGATGGGATTCTGAGGAGAGACAAATTGTAGTAAAACTATACAGTCATGTATGGAGATTATTAATGATTGTTGGATTAGTGTTGCTAGTTCCGTTACTGTTGTCGTCTTTATTTTTGCGAAGTCAGAGATTGGGAGACGTTGTATCCTATGATCAAGTTATAGAAGAAAAATGAATATTTTATTTAAATTTTGTATGTACAAAGGGACAATCTTATAAGGGATATATAAACTGTAAATTTTCTAAATCTGTTAAATCTAATTGTGCACCATTGGCAACAATTTTCTCACCAGATACTTCAAGGTACCGTTCTGTTGTAATGTTGATATTCTTCAATCTTTCGATATTTCTACGTTTTAAGATGAACCAAATCACTAAAGCAATCCCTGGTGCAATGAAAAATGACAATACGATTTGTACAATCCAGGCAGGTAAGAATCTAGGTGCATCTCTACCTTGCCATAATTGTGGAGAGATAATATTTGCAATACAATACCAAAACATAACCATTGCGTTTCTTGTTATTCTCTTTGTGTATCCGGCACAACTAGTTACTGACCAACTGAACATCAATATCCAAGGAATACCAAAGATAGGTGATGCTAAACATAACATTGCTAATAATGCAATATTGTGATCCCAGGGAATGGTGACCATTGCAATACAGGCAGCTAGTGAAGGTAAACTCCAAAATACAACAGAAAAAGCAGTGAAGTTAGGCTTGTATAATAGAAACACAGTTGCAATCAATGCACAGACGGAGGCAAACCCACCTGATGCAATTGAGACAATTGTTGTATCTAAATTTGTAATCTGCCCGATATTTTCAAACAAGATATTTTGCATGTATGTTAAGTTGTTGGCTAGTTGTTGTAGAAGGAAGAAAGCACAAAATAACCACGATACCGGATCTCTTATGGCCTCTATGATTTGGTGTCGTTTAATACGTTTCTGTTCAATTGAACTACTTGATTCCTTTTGAATTCTTCTAATTACCCAAACTTTCTCGTTATGTGATAAAAATTTCGCATCAGTTGGATTACTTGGATATATGTAATATACAATAAGTGTAGTTATTAAAGTCATACCACCAATAATTATCATAAATAATTTCCATGTATGTACTGTTGAATGAGCATGTAATATACCGTACGCAATCAATGAGACGAATATACCACACCCGATACAACTACTGTAGAATAAAGGAGCGTATGCATTTTTTTCATTGGGGGTCAGGAATTGATTCATTGTAATGTTCAGAGTTGGTACTGCGATGGCTTCGACGAACCCAAGGAAGAAACGTAACGCGTATATTCCTTGGTAGTTATAAGCTGTACAATGTAAGAAAATAATTATTGTCCAAGAGGTACACATCACAGCCATGACTCTTCGAATCGAGAATTTTTGTACCCATATTAAATTGGTCAGACCTATAATATAACCTACGTAGAATAATGTATTTGCGTTGTTGTATCTATTTTGAGTCAGATGTGTATCTGTCCAAAGTTCAAAGATGGAAGCGTAGGATAAAGTAGCTTTATCTGAGTAAAGTAAAAAATCTATCGTACCTGTTAATGTAACGATGACAAAAGCAGTTTTTCTACGTAATTTTTGCTCCTGTTGGGGCGTAATTATTGGAGTGTTGCTGTCGTGTTGTTCCATGAACTCGTAAGTAACATCTGTATCACGGGAGGTAAATAATTTGTATGGGAGACCGGTAGAGTGGGTTTCATTGGAAGAGATAGAATCTGATATGTCCTTGGTATCATTTATTAAAGTGATTTTCTTCTCAGATATCACCGAGTTGTCGCTATTGCTAGACATATTGCGTTTGACACTTTATTTCCTATATGGAACTTTGTTTTCAATACATTATACATTATATGTGGTCCATTTATATATGAAGAAGCTCATCGATGGAATTACTGACACCCGATCACTTTCTAGGAAGGTGAGACACCTTGACTTCCTTGCCTGGCGCGAAGATCGACATATTGATAACTGTTATCTCCGAGACACTTTTGCAGCAATTTTGTCCCAATTTGAGACGTCGAGGACACATTGTCTCGGCCGAAGTGACAATCTCTGAAAACTGTGGAAGAATTCTCCATAGTGAAATTGTCTGCTCACAATGAGCAAATACATAACGAATCTACAGTTAAAGTGATATATGCAACCGATAAGACACGATTTGGTTAATCGGTTAACCGCACCTTGTACTACATAACTATATCATGTCTTCTCTTGGCACCACGGTGACACCTTCTTCTGTGAGCATTGTTATTGCTGCCTCTCCTGCTAGCAACTAAATGACACATCGACGACGCTTTGATAACAAGCTGCTTTTAATGCAGGATAATAGAGACACATTCATTATTGTTCTGTGAACACCCTTAGTAGATAGTGCCAATCTGTCAAGAATGTTCTTCACTGTGTGCAATGGAAACTGTACAACTCACGTGACTTTTCTTATTTTTGTGTATCGTGCGGCTGTTTCTGCAGGAAATTGTTCACTCGGCTGCTGCCTTTGACAGTGCGGCTCAATTTTTTGAAAAAATTTTCAGTCCAGGGGATGAGCTAATCATTGCATCGTTATATAAAGAGCAGTTTTCTCAAAATTTATAAGATACAGATTCTTATTTAAGGTTTTTGCTTTTGTTTTTAGTTGAATAACTCCCTAAGGATACTAAGTTCAATATGAGCAGCTCTGAGAAATTAACTTTAAAGGAGAGTGCTACTGCAGTATACACCACAGCAGAGACCGTTTCTGTCTCTGAGAATTCCGTTACTCATTCAACTTTAATCCATAGAATGAAGGATTCGTTCAGAAGAGCGGATATGCCCATGATTTCAGAAGAGGATGACATGGAATCTAATTCGGATGCTATAAGTGGTACAGGATACACAAAGGATGAAAAGATTCAATTACGTTTAGCGACTCAGCCATTGAAGAAGAAGTTGAAACAGAGACATCAAACTATGTTAGCCATTGGTGGGACACTTGGTACTGGTCTTTTCATTGGTCTAGGTTACTCTCTGGCGTCTGGTCCAGGTTCTTTACTTATCGGGTTTCTGTTAGTTGGTACATCTATGTTTTGTGTCGTTCAAAGTGCAGCTGAATTATCCTGTCAGTTCCCAGTATCCGGTTCTTATGCTACACATGTCTCTAGATTCATTGATAAATCCATTGGGTTTACCGTTTCTACAAATTATGCATTAGCTTGGTTAATTTCGTTCCCAAGTGAATTGATCGGTTTATCGATGACTGTAGCGTATTGGAATAAATCAGTAAATCCCTGTGTTTGGATTGCAATCTTTTATGTGTTTGTTATGATTTTAAATCTGTGTAGTGTCGAAGCATTCGCAGAGACAGAATTCCTTCTTTCAATTATTAAAGTGATTGCAATTATTATTTTCATTATTATTGGTATTGTACTTGTTTGTGGTGGTGGACCAAACTCTCAGGGTTATATAGGTGCACATTATTGGCATGATCCGGGGTCCTTTGCACATCCCGTCTTCAAATCTCTGTGTAATACATTTGTCTCTGCAGCCTTTTCATTTGGTGGTAGTGAATTGGTTTTATTGACAGCTGCGGAATCAAAGGATGTAGGTGCAATTTCAAGAGCCGCTAAGGGTACATTCTGGAGAATTGCAATTTTTTATATTACTACAGTTGTTGTCATTGGTTGTTTAGTTCCATACAATGATGAAAGATTGTTAGGTGGTTCATCAAGTGAAGATGTTACTGCGTCACCATTCGTTATCGCCTTAGCAAATGCAGGTTCAATGGGTAGCAAAGTTGCAAATTTCATGAATGTCATTATTTTAATTGCTGTCTTATCTGTTGCTAATTCATGTGTATATGCTTCATCCAGAGTCATTCAAGCATTAGGTGCCTCGGGACAACTACCAAGTATATGTGGATATATTGATAAGAAAGGTAGACCATTAGTCGGGATAGGTATTTGTGGTATATTTGGTCTGTTAGGTTTCCTTGTTGCTTCAGATAATGAGGGGACAGTATTCACATGGTTATTTGCATTATGTTCTATCTCGTCATTTTTCACTTGGTTTTGTATATGTTTCTCACAAGTCAGATATAGAATAGCATTGCGTAGACAAGGTAGATCTACTGATGAAATTGCATACAAATCAATGTTAGGTATCTATGGTGGTATATTGGGATCAGTATTGAATATTTTACTGATCGCCGGTGAAATTTACGTGTCGGCATCACCTGTAGGTGCGCCATCAACAGCAGAAGCATTCTTCGAAAATTGTTTGTCGATTCCAATTATGATCGTTGTTTACATATGCCATAAATTTTACACTAAAGAGTGGTCTGTTTGGTATATACCAACAGATCAAATTGATTTGGATACAGGATGTTCATTCGATGACATTGAATTGTTTAAAAGACAAAAAATCGAAGAGAGGCAGAGGATTGCATCAAAATCATACCTATATAGAATTTATAGATTCTGGTGCTAGCACATTAGTACGTATATACAAAGCATAATATTCTTTTTCATTCATTAATTAGTTAATCGGTACTATCATTTATTATACCGTCTTGTAACGTAACCCTCCTTGATTTTTCGTTTCTTATTCTCACGAATTTAGGAGTGTCGGTGTGTTCATATCAACCGTGTCACACCGACCCCACTAAGTTGCATCAAGATGACTATATGTGAAGTTTGCAGCTTCCCCCGTATTTTAATCACTGTGTACGAATCCACATTTATAACACCGCTCTTGTTTTCCTGCGACCGTTGCCCCGCTTAAGGGGTAAACGTAGCAACGATTTTCGAAAAATTATTTACGCTTTCCTTCCAAGACAGTGCGGTCTCTTCTGAGCCTACCTACTCTGCATTGCGGGAAAATTGTGCAACAGGATATTTGGTTGGTTCCTCATGATGTCAGCGACGCAATTCAAACAATAAGCTAAAATTTAAAAGGCTATCCCATTGCTTTTCCCCCATTGCTTTTCGTCCCCCAGTCGTGGGGGTAAATCCAGTCATATTATTCTACGACTATCACGTGTATCACTGACACTTATTTCACTTATACCCCGTAATTTAGTTACCTTCGAGACATATTATTTAATCCTGCTGTTGTTATACCGAAGTGGTCGGTGCTACACAACTCCGGCAAATTATGTAGGTGTTCATATTGAGTCTTTTCAACAGTTGATTCATAACACCTGTAACCGTTTTCTTTATTTAATACCGCTATCTTAAATTTCCAGTTTTCTATGTTTTCCTTTCATACTTGGTACATTTTTGATATATGCCAGATATAGAACCTCAACCAAAAAAAGGACGTTATTTACTGGAAGAAGAATTATATGGCGGGGCAAAAAATTACTATTGTTTAAATTTTTACAATAAAGGGGATACCATGATGATACCTTTCTACCTTTGGCACAAACACCGACATTAAGATTAGCGGCTTTAAGAATTGTAATAATTGTAACATATTGTTTATATCTAACAGTTACGTTCCAGTATCAACATTCTAAACAAAAAAAAAAAGTATAAAAGCATGGTAAATATCTATCAATTAATTATGTTTCTGATCTTTCCTTTTCTTTTCTTATAAGTTTACATATAAAAAAAACCATCATTATAAGTTATACAAACTAATCATATAACAAACACATAATCTCAAAAAAATATAATACTTTAATTTTACATTATGACTGTCGAAAATCAAACTGTCAAATTCGAAAAGAATACCGTCTTCGTTCTATTCGGTGCCTCTGGTGATTTAGCCAAAAAGGAAACTTTCCCAGCTTTATTCGGTCTTTACTCAGAAGGTGCTTTAGATCCATCTACTAAGATTTTCTGTTATGCTCGTTCTAAATTGACTGTTGAAAAATTAAGAGAAAACTGTACCCAATATTGTAGACCATCTACTACTGGTAACGATAAGTTCAAGATGGATGAATTCTTCAAGATGGTTACTTACATCTCTGGTGCTTACGACACCGATGATGGTTATTTAAGATTAAAGGGCGAAATTGAAGCCTTTGAAAAGGAAAGAGGTGTCACTGAACCTCACCGTATCTTCTATTTAGCTATTCCACCAACTATTTTCTTAACTGTCGCTGCTCAATTGAAGAAGAATGTTTACTCTACTACAGGTGTCACTAGAGTCATTGTCGAAAAGCCATTCGGTGATGATTTAGAAAGTTCTAGAGAATTACAAAAGGGTTTCAAACCATTATTTAGAGAAGATGGAATTTTCAAGATTGATCATTTCTTAGGTAAAGATGATTTGAAACGTTTATTAGCTGTTAGATTTGCTAATCCATTCTTAAATGGTACTTGGAACAAAGATTACATTGAATGTGTCCAAGTTTGGTTTAAGGAACCATTTGGTGCTGAAGGTCGTGGTGGTTACTTCGATGTTGTCGGTATCATTAGAGATGTTATGCAAAATCATCTATTACAAATTTTAACTATCGCCACTATGGAAGAACCTGTCGCTAATGATGCTGAAGCTATTCGTGACGCCAAAGTTGCTCTATTGAAATGTATGGAAAAATTAGGTCCAAAGAATGTTGTCTCTGTTGGTCAATATGGTCGCTCTCTAGACGGTAAGTTGCCTTCTTATTTAGATGACGAAACTGTCTTAAACAAAGAATCTAAATGTTTAACTTTCACAGAAATTACCATGGATATTCACAATGACCGTTGGGAAGGTGTTCCAATTGTCATGAGAGCAGGTAAAGGTCTAGATGAAGACAGAGTTGAAATTAGAATGAAGTACAAGAAGAACGTCGGTGGTATGTTTGCTGGTTGTACTCCAAATGAATTTGTTATTCAATTCCATCCAGAACGTAAGATCTACATGACTTTTAACACTACTGCCCCAGGTTTCGTTGATAATGTTCATCAAGTCTCCTTAGATATGACATACTCCAAGAAGTACGCCAAGGACTGGGTTCCAGAAGCTTACGAAAGATTAATCAGAGATGCCTTCTTAGGTAACAGAGCCAACTATGTCAGAGATGATGAATTGGATGTTAGTTGGGATATCTTTACCCCATTACTAAACTATGTTGAAGGTTCAGATGCCCCAGAACCAGAAATCTACCCATACGGTTCTACTGGTCCAAAGGGTATCCTAGAATAGATTTAAGAATAAACAAGATAGACTGGATCTTTCTAAATTAATGCCTACAACTCCTTTTATTTTTTCTTTCTCTATATTTTACGTTTTACGACTTAAATCTTTTAAAATTAATATATATCTTATATAGAGTGCAAATATAAATAGCACATAACTAATAAAATTATCTTTCAAAATTTTATCTGTAGATAATGTACCTGAAACGACCATTATCTTTTGTGAAAGGTACATTTATGTGGTTGTTGAGGGACTCAGAATTGTCGGTGTTATTTCTGTTTATTTCAAAATCACAATAACTAATGGGATAATTTAACATTCTCTTCGGATAAGCTAGCTATTTCTCCGAAACTATCTATTATATTACACTAATTAACGAACAATAGCCCAAAATTATATATATTTGGTTTAGCAGCTTTCAAAGCTGGGGAAAGTGGACAGGGCTTTCTGATATGAAATACCTATAGGTTACCCACAAGAGGAACGTCTTTCTAATTTGCAAACATGTTACAATTTTAGTAGATAACGCTCGATATATATTTTCGTGATTATGAAAATTTAAATTTTGAATTATGTATGTATAGAATAAAGGAGGGTGAAAATTAAATTAAATATCGAAGAATTAAAAGATATAGATAAAAATGTTATTAGATGTTTATTTACTTGCTCGTTCTTGTGAAAATTATTGCAATACCAAAAAGGTCATGAATTAAAAACAGTTAAACTGAAACTAAAAGAAATAAATAAAATAGGGAAAAATGATATTGCATCTATTATGAGATTAAAGAACGTAACAACTTTTCATTAAAAGAGCTTAGTTTCTACAGAAGATTCTCTTGTACATTGGCTTATCGTCAACCCTGGTAGCTTCAGCATCGTAGTCAGTACCTCTTTTAGAAGCTGGTAACCATGAGCCAGATTTCCATGGTAAGACACCATCTTCCCACATTTCGTTGACTTCTTCTAGAGTTAAACCCTTAGTTTCTGGAACACAGAAGAACACATAGAAGGAGGCAAAAACCATACAGCCCATGAAGACGTAACCGTAGTAGAAGTTAATGGCACCAGTAATGAATGGGGTGAAGAAAGAAATTAAGAAATTCCATAACCAGTTACAACCATTAGCTAGAGCCATACCCTTTGGCTTAATCTTCAATGGGAACGATTCTGAAACGACAACCCAACAGATAGGAGCCCAAGTACATGCGAAAGAGAAAATGAAGAAACAGGAGAAGACAATCATACAGTTACCGGCACCCTTAGAAGATTCTTCATTCTTACCGTTTGGATATAATCTAGTGACACCGACTGAAGCATACACCACGTAACAACAAACCATTGCAGCAGCACCCCAGATTAAGCATGCACGACGACCAAATTTATCAACGACATATAATGAGACAAAACTAGAGGCGAAGTTAACAATACCGAAGACAATGGCAGTTTGATATGAATCTGTTAAACCGACAGCTTTGAAAACAATAGTACCATAATAGAAGAAATAGTTACAACCAGTCAATTGTTGTAATGATTGAACCATACAACACATGAATAGACGTTGAACAACCTTACCCCTGGTAGAGAACATATCAGCCCAAGAAGCATTACCTGCGGCTCTCTCAGCTTCAATACCAGCAGCAATAGTATCGGCTTCTTTTTGAACAGCCGGATCGTCGACAGAAATCTTGTTTGATGTAGAGATGGACCTCTTGGCTTCTTCAGTCTTACCAACTTCCATCAAATAACGTGGAGATTCTGGAACGAAGAACATAGCACCGATCATAAGTAGAGCCCAAGCAAAGGATAAACCTAATGGAACTCTCCATTGGACAGAGTTAGAGTAAGACTTAGTACCGTAGTTAGTACAATCACCTAAGAAAATACCGAAGGTACACATTAATTGATAAATGGAACCTAAAGTACCTCTTAAATGTTTTGGAGCAACTTCAGATAACAACATAGGGGAGAAAATAGAGATAGCACCGACACCCATACCTGAGATAATTCTACCAATGAAGTATTGGTACCATTTGTTAATGGAAGCGATTTGAATAATTAGACCAACCATATATAAAGCAGTAACAGCGACTAGGGCCATCTTACGACCAATTCTGTTAGCAATATCACCAAGTACTAAACAACCGATTAAACCACCAATGTTGAAAATGGAGACAACCAGACCAGTTCTGACGTTAGAGAAATAATGAGTACCATCTGTGTGTTTAGAACCAAATCTTTTCAAATAATCTGGGTGAGCTAAGAAACCACCAATGGTACCAGTATCCCAACCTGAGATAAACCCACCAAAACCAATCATGACACAGAAAATAGAAATTGTAACATAAGCAGAAGCAGCTTTGATTGGAATTTCTAAATCTTCTTGATTTTCATCGGTCCCATCTAGATTTTGATTATCGAATTCTTGTTTCCTTGAATCTGTAAAAGAGGCACTATTTGAGTGTGTATCAGTATTACTGTCAGAGGCCATAGGAAAAGCGTTTGTATTCTCCACCTCATGAGCAGAATTTGATTCAGACATTTTTAAATTGAAATGTTTTTTGTTTTTTGTAGTAATAAATATTTGTGATTGTTTATTAGTATAATGAACTTCTGTGAGGAAAAGACTTAGAAGTTAAATAAAATAGAAATTGACTGTTTAACAGTATCAATAAGATTCATTATTGCTTACCTTTATATACCCCAGATTTTAATTCAATTCCTGATAAATTCTGTTACAGAGAAGTTTAGTAATATAATCCTGGAGTAAATTAAGGCATTAATTGCATATTTTGTCAGAAATGATTAATAGCAGCAAAATTTTAATTAAATGGCGGTGGTATGAGAAATAAGGTTGGAACAATAATGCCTTCTGCAGTTTCCCCATTTGGAGAACTTCGTGGGGCAAGGGATGGATCCAGGAGTGAGGACATTAGTATTGTTATAAATTAAAGACCCGATTCTAATCTTTCAGTAATAGTAGGAAGAGGTTATCATCAAACTCAACAATCGGATAAACGTATAACGTATCGCACCTGCAAAAAGAAAAGAAATTATTAAAATAGTCCTAGTAAGAAAGTAACAGTATCTGTTATAGTTATTCAACCTGTTCCTTTTTGAATCTAAATTGTGCCTTTTGTCTTTGAGATAGCTCTATAAAACTATCATAACTGTTAAACCCGGGGAATTTGATAACTGTCAGTACTTGAGTTTAATTTCCCCAGAAACTAGTTAATGATAGAATTGACACCTCAGTAAAATAGCGGTAAACCAGCTCAACATGAAAACTTTACCGACCAATATCCGTTAAAAATAAACTTAATGGACTACCAAGTGATAAGTTCATTGGAAAAAAGAAACGACAACGAATCAACACGTAACACAATGTTCGTCTCCACGGTATTACCCACATAACCCCACCATTTAACTTACTGTGAGAATATGGGGCCGAAGAAAGAAAACGATTCATTCAATATTCTATATGTACGTATCGTCATTTCCCCTGTCTAGGAGATATTAGCAGATGCGTTTATTATAAGTGATTTAAACTCGCTCACTCGTTCACGTATTGGTAAAGAGCTTTTCCAATTACATGATCATCATTCTTGTTTCGTGATCTCCGTTGCCAAATAAATCCGAGCTCGAAAAAGAAACGGGGTGGAAAAGGTTTTTCCGAATGTAGTATGGCGGGGGTCTGTTCATTTGGTGGTGTGAGGTATAATCTGGAGATAATCCGTCGCAAACACATACAGTGTCTGAGTCAAAATTAATATCTTATAATGAGGGATTTATACAAAACATGGTCATTTTGTATGATTTTATTTATACGAAAAAGTAGTGGTGACAATGGAGCGGTGCTATCTATCTATTTTTAAGGTAAAATAGGTAGCTAGAACAGAAAATTATATATATTATTCAGAAAATTATTGAGAATAAAAAAGATATTAATTATAAGATAAAAAATTATTATTAAAAAGTTGATATTAAAATTAAGTTAGAAAATTGCGTGTATCATAAAAGAAAAGTTTTTGTTAAAGTAACAAATCAATAGAAAATTATTTTTGTTAAAACACGCAACCTATTATGTTTGTAAAAGAAGAAATAAAAAAATTCATAAAATCATATTACTATGTGTAATTTGTGTGTGTATAATATTTCTATTCATTAAAAACTGTGAAAAAAACAGACTACTCTTTAGATGTGTCTGCTTACTTTCTAGAGAAGACTCTCTTGTACATTGGCTTGTCATCGACCTTGGTGGCTTCAGCATCGTAGTCAGCACCTCTCTTGGCAGCTGGAACCCATGAGCCAGATTTCCATGGTAAGACACCATCTTCCCACATTTCATTGACTTCTTCTAGAGTTAAACCCTTAGTTTCTGGGACACAGAAGAAGACGTAGAAGTAAGCGAAAACCATACAGCCCATGAAGACGTAACCGTAGTAGAAGTTAATGGCACCAGTAATGAATGGGGTGAAGAAAGAAATTAAGAAATTCCATAACCAGTTACAACCGTTAGCTAGAGCCATACCCTTTGGCTTAATCTTCAATGGGAAAGTTTCAGAGACAACAATCCAACAGATAGGAGCCCAAGTACAAGCGAAAGAGAAAATGAAGAAACAGGAGAAGACAATCATACAGTTACCGGCACCCTTAGAAGAGTTTTCCTTGTGTTTACTACCATCTGGCCATAATCTTGTAACACCGACAGAAGCGTAAACAACGTAACAACAGACCATAGCGGCGGCACCCCACATTAGACAAGCACGACGACCGAATCTATCAACGACGTAGAAAGCAACGAATGTAGAGGCGAAGTTAACAATACCGAAAACAATAGCAGTTTGGTAAGAATCGTTTAAACCGACAGCTTGGAAAATAATAGTACCATAGTAGAAGAAATAGTTACAACCAGTCAATTGTTGTAGACATTGTAACATACAACACATAATTAATCTTTGTAGAACCTTACCGTTACTGGAGAACATATCAGCCCAAGAAGCATTACCGGCAGCTCTTTCAGCTTCAATACCAGCAGCAATCAATTCAGCTTCACCAGTGACAGCTGGATCATCGATGGAAACCTTGTTAGAAGTAGCAATAGATCTCTTGGCTTCTTCAGTCTTACCAACTTCCATCAAATAACGTGGAGATTCTGGAACGAAGAACATAGCACCGATCATAAGTAGAGCCCAAGCAAAGGATAAACCTAATGGAACTCTCCATTGGACAGAGTTAGAGTAAGACTTGGTACCGTAGTTAGTACAATCACCTAAGAAAATACCGAAGGTACACATTAATTGATACATGGAACCTAAAGTACCTCTTAAATGCTTTGGAGCAACTTCAGATAATAACATAGGAGAGAACATAGAGATAGAACCGACACCCATACCTGAGATAATTCTACCAATGAAGTATTGGTACCATTTGTCAATGGAAGCAATTTGAATAATGATACCGACCATGTAAATAGCGGTGACTGCAACTAAAGCCATCTTACGACCAATTCTGTTAGCTAGACCACCAAGGATTAAACAACCCATTAAACCACCAATGTTGAAAATAGAGACGACTAGACCAGTTCTGACGTTAGAGAAATAGTGAGAACCGTCCTTATGTTTGGAACCAAATCTTTTCAAATAATCTGGATGAGCTAAGAAACCACCAATGGTACCAGTATCCCAACCAGCAATGAAACCACCGAAACCGATCATGACACAGAAAATAGAAATTGTGATATAAGCGGAAGCAGGTTTAATTGGAATGTCAACAACCATTTGGTCTTGACTGGAGTTTTCACCTTCCATTTTCATGTCATCGTCGACTTTGTTGGAGTCGGCAGTTAAGACAGAGTTGTTGTCGGAAGAAGAAGGCATAACGTTAGTTTCTGGATGCTCGTTTTGAGGATCAACCTGAGCTTCAGACATGTTTTAATAATATATTGTATTATTTGTTTGTATTGATGGGATATTTTGTAAGTTAAAAAAAAAATATGAATAATGAAAAGAGGAATTGTAATTGAATTGAGATAAAATGAATTGATATAAGTCCCATATTTATATGTTTCCAAAAATTAAATAAACATTCCCAGAATAACTTTCTTTCAAAAATACTACGTTGCAACATTGCAAAGAGTACCCATTACACTAGTCAATTGAACTCAATTGAATTCAAATGAAGGAAATTTTTTCACAACAAATAAAGAGAAACAAAAAAGAAATCAAAGAATTCACCGTAATTTCACCACAGGGAGATCGTAATTATTGAAAGTTGCTGCCTTGTTTCCACTACTGTTTGAAGTAACGACGTTAAAACCTTTCAATTTCGCTGATACTGCTGTAACTCCACGTAACAATTTCACCGAGGCACCGTATGTAATATCCATTCCTATTCAACGTATTGCATTCTCTGAACGAATTGCTCGAGGACGGTGGTTGCTTTTTTTGTGTCGCCGCAAATTTGCTAAGCAGCCTCGCACAAAAAGAAATTATTGGGCTGAAAAAGCAACAACGCGGGGGCGGGGCAGCGCGGAATGTCCCAATTGGGACACTCAGAGGGTGAGGAAGTGGACGTGCGCGTGCGGTGGATTCTCTCCAGAAGTGAAAAGATCACCCCGCTGTTGCTGATAGACACTATAGTATTAACCCCCACGCTTTTGTGCGTCGGGAGCGAAAAAATTTTTCTTCTGTGCGGGGCATTGTCAGTGAGCGGCCACTAATTCCAATTCGATGTCGGTGTCACACCACTGGAGAGAAGAAATGAAATTTGTTGTTTGTTGTACGGGGCTGTTATGTTTTCTGACGCATGAGTGTGGGGAAGTCGGTATCTTGTTAGCTGTCGTTCAAGGACAATTCGGTATAGGGATGAATGAAATATAGTACTGTTGCTAGCGGCAAGTCAGGTCAGGTCAAGTCCAAAGTTGTGTCACTTCGAATTATCAGTGGATACGTAGCATAGCGTATTGTGAAATGATAACGATTGTTTCAAGGAGTTCGTAATTGTAATTTGCGGGGTCGGAACTTCAATGCTTGCTATTTTATTAATAGATAAGATAGGACCGTTAGTTCAAGGGGTAATGTAACTCATCCAACAGATATCTTAATTGGATGACATTCTGTTGGAAGAGAGATGCGTGATAGAAGGTTGAATAATAATTTCTGGGGTAACAATAGTAAATGTCTATCTATTGTCGGGCTAATAAGGAGATTATAATTGTTTCTTGATTTAGTGTCAACTACCTTTTAGAAAAAAGAAAGAAATATCTTAGTTTGTCTTTCATATTTGTAAGTATTGTCCGAGTGATATCGGTTCCTATAAAGAATAACAATGTAATAACAAGGAGTCTTGGTTGATTGTAATATATTCGAGACGTTTTTAAATGACCGATGTTAATAGTTGGTATTTTCTACCTTTTGCAAGGGTACTTGTGTAATTGTATATTACTGAATTGAACGTATTATTTACAATATCGTTCAAGTCTTAAGAAGGAATAAATGTGAAGTCTTTTTAGAACGAATAATACCAAAGGTTTACCTATGATGAGCTTATTAGATGGTCTTTGTAATGGATTACTGGGTCTCATTTCACTTGACTCTTGATTGCACCAATAACTACAATTCTATTAGAAATAAGTTAACTTGAATGTATGTAATTAATTCGATAGATAAAACAACAGAATAGGGATAAGATGGAGTTCGTTAGATATGCTTTCGCAAGATATTAATACCTGATTCTTAGTGTATCTGATTCGAAATTACTTTTTTTTTTTACTTTTTGTTCATTTTCAACAAATTATTATATTTTTTTAACTTCGCTTCTTAACAAGTAATGTACGACTACCAACATCTCAGTAAACAAAAAAACGATAGTGATAATTTTCAACTTGGAAAAATTGTATATATTTTCATTTTTACAGTATTATACACTATTTCTACATATCAATATCTACTTTTATTTACATTATTCTCATTATTCTTTCAAGTTGGGCCAATACTAGTATCAAATGATACAGAAATTAGCACTTGACATAGTTTGCAACTACAATATATTCATAACTCTTAACGTTACCAAACAATTAATAAAAGTACTCAAAAGAGACTTCAACTTCTTATTAACTTCAATAAATTACCATCAATATCCAATCTCATCACTTCTAAGAAAAAGAAACGGTCTTTTTCAAATCATATCTAACTAATACTATCTGAAGTTTCATAAGACACAACAACAGTGATTCCTTCAATCTTCCAAATCGGCGGAAATGGCGAAACATCAAAATAACGAAAGTGTGGGGGTGGGGCAACTATTCTCTGTGCTGTTGCCTCAGTGCTTTCCGTTTCTTGTTCCTAGATATCTCTTCTTTCCTGGCTGCAAACAGAAAAGAAAACATCCGCCGCAATTTTTTTTTCCTTTTTTTTTCTCCGCATTTGTACAGATTTGCCATTTTTCTGAAACGTAGCTGTTTGGGTGGGCTTCCTAAAATAAAGAGAAACTAAATTTACTTCAGATTCGATGCAAGGGTTAACTGTTTATAGAGATATCTATAGCGGTTTAAGCAAAAAGAAAAGAACAGCGAAGTTGTATTATTGAATGTGACAAGTTAGCGTGTCCTTGCCTCTTTGTTGACTGACCGTATCCGGCTACTTTTCCCACATTCTAAGAAGGTCAGTAAAAGCAGCAGCAGAATCGTTTATTGCCCCCCACAAATGTACATGTAAGTGACTAACTTCCTATCAAATGTTTTAGCTGACAGGTCAAGCTGCTATTCTTCTTGCTGCGAGTGGGATTTGCAAAGGTAGCAAGAAGATAACCCCACTAGCTTACCACGTACGTAGAGTAACTATCAATACGGCGAAACCTTTCTAATTTCCTTTAACGATCGATTTTTTCCTTGTTTGCTTCTCCTGAGATTTACTGTTTTTTCAAAGGATACAAAATTATGGCGAAACTGGTCTATTGTGGTGAAAATTTTTTCATCTATTGTAAATTTTTGAGGAGACCGATTTCTTGTTCTACGAAGAAGCTAAGCGGGTTTTCTCTTAAAGAGAGAGGTATATTGTTTGGTACAGTTGTTGAGTATGTTCTAGATTCATTCTTCTGAATTCACTAGAAATGGGAATCCGGGGATAATCTTTTGTTAACCTATATCGTATATTTTGATCTTAATGCAAAAGAATTTCTTATATTTAAGAGATAAACAATAATAGAAGAAAAAAGGAGGGGCATGCCTATTGTATTTTTGGGATTTATAAACATATCAATATTTTTTTTGTAAAAAGTATTGTATTCTTCACATTCTAAAACGTAACTGTGAATGTTACTTCTGCATCCTCTCTTTAGTTTTGTAAAATGAAAATTCCTTGAGAATGTAAGAAATATCACCACAGATGAATATCCTCTTTCTTGGTCTTAAGGAAGGATTGCATCTGCCAATATGGGAAAATTATGTTCTGAATATAGCATATACAATTTTCAGTCATATCGGTAAGATTTGTAAAACAAAAGCAAAAAATTGAATCATGGATACGTAGAAAAGTTTTAATACTTACCCTTTACCAAAATTTCTTACAGTTAGGAATCATATTATGGTTAATTTTAACATGTTTATCAAGTTTCACCAGAATAATATGTTAGGAGCAATATTACCCGGAAATAAACTGATTTGCCAATGGAATGAAGTTGAGTTTTCCGGGATTTACAAAAAGGTAAATAGTTATTCAGTCTCTAATCTCTAAGAAACGGAACTTTCAACTAGTTAATTTTGTTACTATCTGTTTACCAGCCTAACCAATTAGTTTACTTCAGAAGTCAATCATCTAATAGTCAATACGCCCATACTAGATAATTACCAGTTATAATTTTTATTCCCTCAAGTATTAACATTCTTAACACTGCGTAAAAGTTATTACATATATCCAATTCATCTCTTTATCAATATACCGGTTCGGAAATTATATAATAAACGGCTATATGTAGTTTACTAAAAAAAGGAGCATAATAAAAGGTATCCATGGAATTATAATCTTAATCCCTTAATTGATATAACTAATTGTAATCATAATAATATTATACTAGTCAGGTAGATTTACATCAAACTGTCATGTTTTTTGTTCCTGATTTTCAATCAATACTCACGGTTCTCTCAATATTACCTGTCTGTACAAACAGTACCCACGGAACCCACGCAGACGGAAGTAAGTACACGGATACTATTTTTTTTGCCCGCTTTTCCGTCAACTTTTTTCGTGTTGTTAATTTCCCGCAACGGAAATTTTGGAAATTGCAAGACATCCGTGCCCACGGAACTTTTTTATAAACTTACCTTATTTGAAGTGCAAATTGCTCAGAAGATACAGTAGGTTACGCGGTCCTCATGTTCTTTTGAGGCCACGGAACTCAGAACTTCCGCTCGTAACGGAATTTTTGTTGCCGTCAATGATCGTCAATGTTTCAGATTTTCAAAGGAACTTAAAGGTGAAATTTAAGGAAGTCTTGAAAGGTAGGATTATCCAATTTGAGGGAAATCATATATATAAGAACAACATCCTTAATCATTTAATCTTATAATATATCTGTCTTATTTTTAATATTAGAAGAATCATAAATAATATTGTATAAATATTGTTAATAGTCAATTGAACAATAGATATTTCTCAAAAGAGATAATTCCGTTCTATCTTTTTTCTAGTTCAACTGTGATCCACACATATTAATACAACAATGTGGACATACAATTTTCAATTTTCTACCACAAAAATGAATTTATCATGTGACTAAATATATGTATATATTTCAAATGTTTTGAAAATTGGTAATTTCGCCAATTTTTTCGAATTTTTCACTGTTTAAGACATGAATTTTTATGCCATTTTTTCAAAAATGGATTACCATTCAAAAGGTCTTCATTACCCGTAAAATTTGTTCAATTTCAAAGATACAATAACTTTGTTATTAACATAACATTACGGTACCCTTTACATGCTCTCTAGGGATATTCCCTAATACCCAATATGGTATTCACTAACGTAACCAAGCTTTTAATATGAGTTGTTATTTTAATATCAGATACACTTATTGCGATAATTCTAAAATAGATGTGATCAACAAGAATTTTAATTAATTTGATATTAGTAGCAATTGCTTTTCATAAATTCATGTCATTCTATCGCTTTTAAGAAAATGTTCGAAAAGTTTAAATTAAATTAAATCAATTTCTCAATTTTTTGATCTGCAATATAATGGACGTAGCCATCCCACTACGTCAATTAGTAGGAAAACTTCAACCGGAAAAGAGTAACTGACTTACTTGAAAAGGATTTTTTTTTTGAATTTTGTTACTAAAGCACAGAAGTGCTAAATTTATGCAGAGAGTATCAAATTAAGAATATGCAAAAGAAGGTGAATACTCAAACATTATCAAGTTCGTTAATTTTTTCATATGCGATAAAAACTCGAAAAAAAAAAGAATTGTTATAAGGTTCTTCCGTGTAGAAATTTCTCCACTTAGTTAAGCTCATTTAATTTTGAAATATCAAATAAACGAACTAACAAGTAATAACGCATTTCAATATTAAATATGAAGTATCTGGATAACAAGGAGTCGATGTAAACTGTTCATTCTTACAGGATAGTATCCACCATTCATGCAATGTTTAATAAAAGCAAGCAGATAAGGAATTGCGTGCAAATTGATATGTCAAAGAGATATTTGACTTCGGAAGATACATGTGGAAAAATGGTAAAAAAAATCAAGGATACCTTACAACGATAATTTGCAACACAGGATAGAGCAGAAATAATATCTAGGGCTTGGGACTGAACAATAATTCTTGAATTATTATCTAAATTTTCTATTCTAAAAAACTCTAGAATGTCGTGGAAGTTACAAAAACTGAAGCTAACAAAATTGTCTTGATGTTATGTAACCTCAAGACAGGTTAGATATTAAAAATATACTGTAACAGAAAAAGGTGTCAATTCTATCGGTTTGTTCACAAGCAGTTTATCAATTTGAAAAAAAGAAAAGAAAAAATGACGCCAAAAAGTATTCAAAATTTGAAGCATTTACCAAGCCTTCAATTATTGTTTGGCTTCTTGATTGTTCACTTCTTGACAATGGCAGGAACAATCCTTTCTCCCATTTGTACAACGGTTTTAGTTAGCGAGCGGCTTTAATCAAATATATTGATTTCTTAGCTAATAACGATATGCAGGATCTGTTCTCCAGCTCAAATAACCAAATATTTTCTCTTTGTTCTCTTCGTCAATGGACATAAATACGGGATTTGCCGAAGCACAATAGAATTCCTTGGTATTACATGTGGGTAGAAATTAAGAGAAAAATTTACTACGAGCTGCACTTGTGCTCCTTCATAAAGTCATTCATATTTATGGCCATATTAGGTTATTTTCTTCACTGAATAGGAAACCCTCATTCAAACTTTTCACTCTCGGCTGCTGCAGACAAAGAATCTGCGCACAACACCATTTCCACAGATCCTATTGTCGCGTTGTGCTTCGGTGTCTGTGAAGGATTTGCACATTGTCGACGTGACAAGAGAAAAGTTTCTTTTTTTCTCATTTTCCTGTGCCTCCGATCTGTAGGATTGTTTTATTTCCTGTTTTGCTTCCTCGATATACCGGGCAATGAAAGAAAAACAATAACCATAATGTGATGCACTAGATTCTAAGATTTTCTCCTACCTTTTCAAAGCAACTATTTTAGTTTGTCCTTTTGTCTTTGGGAAAAGCGGGCTTGCAGTAATCCATTATGTAATGGTTAGTCGTCTCCTCATCTAGAAATTATCGGCAAGTGATTCCTGTTATTCAAGTATGCTATCAATCGACAAGAGAGAGGCGTAGCAAAATTCAACCTGTACAATATATCGGCAAGCAAGCAAAGTTACTTTCCCACTTCCTACTTCAACTTCTATATTCTTTCGAGAATTTTTTTCTTTAGTAAGTGCTGACAATCAAAAGCTTTCCCTCACTTGAATGAGGTAGATCTTTGTCATTATTCTTTTTGGGAGGATTGCATCTCAATGAGGTATCGTTAACAAACTGCCAACCTCTCATCACTATTCTTCCTGTACAGATTACAAATATGCTTTTTTTCATTCTATTTCCTGTGAAAATTTTTTTTGATATCCCTGTTAAAATCGATAAATAATATACTATCCTTTTCTCTGGGAAGATAGTAAAGATAAAAATCTCTCATGACACATTGGTACCAATTTCAAAATATTCTTCTCTTATCATTTACTAATATTATTTTCTGCAGATTTCTCCTCATATTTTATTATTCTATCGGTAAACTCATGTGAAAAAAGAAATAAAATGAATTTTTGGCATACGGAAGCCGATCCTCTTGATGTGCAGTACATATCTACAGGTTGTTCACATGAAGATCATCGTCTTTTTCCAGTTCGGCGGTAAACACATTCAAAAAGGAAAGCGAAAAAAGCAATGGCATATTTGTTAAGTCAGTTTTTACAATTATGATGGTTAATACGTAAACAGGTACACACTAATTTGCCTCCTCATTTAAGGATAGTTCTGAGAATAATCGCAGATACATCTCGATATTTTTGTTATTGTCTGTCATCATTGCAGATCCTTCTTGATTATGTTATACTCTAAACAATGAACACATTTTCTTTCTCCTTTGACGATACCTTTTTGGCAAGCTCGAACATAGAATATACCTTTTTCCAAAAGGTATTTATACCTATGTTAAATTAGTGATTTAATGATATCAATTATTTTGTTATTCCTTTTAAGAATAATTTTAATAGAATTATAAAAAAAATCAATATAATCAAATATAATACTATTCAATATTTTAATAATATACAAAAAAATAAATCAAAATGTTACTATACTATTTATTTTTCTTATTCACAATTTTCCAAAGATCAGTTTTAGCCTCGGGAGGTACTGCCGTTAATGGTTGTCCAAACTTGAATTTTGATTGGCATATGGATAATCAAAACATCATCCATTATACTATGGACGTTACTGATGTCACTCAAGTTCAAGACAATTTATTCGAAATTACTATTCATGTCTCAGGTGAAAAACAAATTCCATTAAAATATCTGTATTCTTTAAAAGTTATCGGTGTTAACGGTCCAAAGTCCACTGTTCAGTTATATGGTAAGAATGAAAACACTTATTTAATCGATAATCCAACTGATTTCACTGTTACATTCCAAGTTTATGCTACTTTGACTAATTGTCAATGGTGGATGCCAAACTTCCAAATTCAATTTGAATATATGCAAGGTGATGCTTCCCAATACTGGCAAACTTGGATTTGGGGTACTTCTACTTTCGATTTAGGTACTGGTTGTAACAACTATGACAACCAAGGTCATTCTCAAACCGACTTTCCTGGTTACTACTGGACTTTTGGTCTACCATCTGAATGTCCATCTGCTTCTTCTATCGTTGCTACTTCAAGTTCTACAATCCAAGAATACACTCCATCTTCTATCGTTGCTTCTTCTACTTTAGATTCTGAAGAAAAAACTACATCAACTGAAATTGTCCCAACTACTTCAAGTGACATTGTCGCATCTTCCTCTTTAGATTCTGAAGAAAAAACGACTTCTTCTGTTTCATCTGCTACTTCTGATGTTACATCAACTGTCGCTGACATTCCACCATTTCCACCAGTCTGGACTGCTCCACCTATCGGTGGTAATGATTGGTTACCATTTGAACCATTTTCTATGAATTCAGTACAATTACCACCCGATTTCCCAACATCATTTGCTGAAGATATTGTTACTTCTAGCGTCTTTTCTAGTGACCCTCCATCCACTACCACTTTAACTACCGCTACTCAAGGGTCTTCATCTGTCGAACATAGTTCTTCTTTAGATGCCAGAGAGACAACTGAATCTTCCAGTACTGCTTCTGTTACATCCACTACTTCAACTACCGCTACTCAAGGGTCTTCATCTGTCGAACATAGTTCTTCTTTAGATGCCAGAGAGACAACTGAATCTTCCAGTACTGCNTTACATCCACTACTTCAACTACCGCTACTCAAGGGTCTTCATCTGTCGAACATAGTTCTTCTTTAGATGCCAGAGAGACAACTGAATCTTCCAGTACTACATCTGCTACATCTTCTATTTTTCAAGAAACCACAGTCACAGAATCTATTACTATCCTATCTAGTTCCATTACCGAAACTGAAGTTACTATTTCTAGTCAAGATCCAACAAGCTCTTCATACTCTACTACTTCTGTTTCTGTTTCTACCTCTAATACTTCTACTGCTATTTTGTCATCAATTGTTTTTGATCCAGCTGCCAGTTCTTTAATTTCAAACAACACTGCTCTTCTAAGATCAAGTAGTTTAGATGCTAGAGAAACCACTGAATCAATCATTTCTTCTGTTTCTACCAGTACTATCTCATCTGTTTCTCCAACTACTACTTCTACTTCATTTGGACAAATCACTCAACACGATTTCTCATCTGTTTCAATGTCAGTCCCTCCAGTTCAAAGTGGAAACTCAGAAATCAATTCAACTGCAACTTCTTCCGTTCACTCAAACATCATAACATCGAACATTGTTTCCAAGAGTTCATTAGATGCCAGACAAACCACTATTGTATCCAGTTTAGCGACTCATTCTCCTCCTGTCACAAACCATTCAGTTGATGTTCCATCCGCTCGTGTAGGTACTAAATCCATCTCATCTGACTCTACTATGATATATGCTTCAAGTTCTATCGATCCAAAGACTCCGGAAGCCTCTGAATCAATCTCTACAACCGCTATTGAAACTGTTTCTGGTGCTACTTCTACTGGTTCTGTTACTTCAAGTGCAGCCTCTGGTGCTAACAATTCTACTATTGTCTCTGTAAATACTTCAAGTTCAAGTACAATCCTAGTCCCTGGAACTATCGAAACTACTATTGTCTCTAGTTCAGCCATTCCTTCTTCTTCTTCTTCTTCTTCTTCTTCTTCTACTACCACCAGCAACAACAAAATCGAGCTTGCTTCTTCTACTACCACTGTCGAACCAAATTCTTCTGCTTCTACTACTTCTGAAGTAATAACCTTTAACATTGAACGAACTACCACTACCACATCTGTTTCAACTCCAGTCACTGAAGAACGTGTTACTACTTTAATCACCAAATTATCATTACCATCAGTTTCTTCGGTTAGTGAACATACAACTACTTTAACTGAAGTTCAATCTAGCGTAATTTTGACAATCTCTAAGACTACCTCTGAAGTATCTTCTCATATCGTTACTTCTCAATTTGTCGAAACTACTGTTGTTACAGTTGATAAAGCTCACAGTTCCGTTACAAGTGTCACTACTCCATTAAGTGTCACATCTAGTATGATTGTTCAACAAACTACATCCAGCTCTGTTCCAAGCGTAATTCATTTTGAAAATGGTGCTTCAAGACAAGCCTACTCATACATCGTAATGACTGCTTCTTTATTCATATTTCAATTCATATAAGCAACCTAGAAGGTACTTCAAAGAGCATACAACAAACCAACAACTTCCTGTTTATAGGAACTCTTATTTGCTAATAAAACTTTGTTCTAGCTTTTCAATTGCATTTTTTTTAGTTCATTCTACGAAAACAAAAACATTTTTGCATCTTTTTACAATTATTTCATTTGCATAGAAGCAGTGCTTCTACTCTTTATATAACATCTGCATATACTCAGTAATACAATAAATCACTATTATACATTAAATTAACAAGTATTTCAAATTAATATATACATATATCTCTTTTTATAAAACTATCGCCCACCCCTAATAGTTGGTATTTACAGTTCAGTATTATCATTAATGCGCAAATTTATCGCTATCTACGAACTCATCGACTTTCCATATTTGTACAGCTACCATTTGTATCGCTAAAACACTCGTAGTACAAACATGACAAAGACACTGGACGATCGAGGAGAAAATTGCAATATTTTTTTATAATGTGCAGACGATGCTACCATATGAGTAGTTATGAGAACCGTTGTGTGATTCCCAGTTGTTATAATTAGATGTAAATATTGACAACTCTGGATTTTGTAAACAGTAAACCATCACAATTTGACAGTTTGAAGCATATAAAAACTAAGGTATTTTTCAGTGGAATATGGATATAATATGGGGATAAACAGGTGGAAGAAATGATAACTTGGAACAGCAGTTCAACAACTTGTCAGTCATTATGGATAACTAGGGAGAAGACCGCTCTGGGCAATAGTCTAATCTTCTCCATAATATTACGTCAACTTGATCTTCATGAGCTTCTCACACTGAAAGATTTGAACGGTCTATATTTAAAACAGTTTCAATTAGTAAAAATTTGTTCAACATTTTCAACATTCTTCGTAAGTTGCCTACTCTAAAAGCTAGGTAGATCAAGTTAGCGATAAATTTCTCTTCAACTTTCCAATATTCTATCAGATCAATACTCTATATAACTTCTTCATTTTCTCACAGACAATTTAGTTACTATGTACTTCAGATGAATTAAAATTATTAACAAAATAACAATAGTTTCTTAAATAACATTTACACTGAAGAATCGCGTGAACATCCTATTTTTTCAGATTCTTGTTGTATCAATTCCAAATTCTAACCCACTTAATTTAAGTGTTTCATTTCCTGGACGGCTTTGTTAAAAAAACAAAGAAAAAAGTTGGTGAGGTATCATGTCAAAGCAGTAGTGTACCTTTGCATCCGATGTGGCCTAACTCCCCATAGTATTTCTTAACATCTCAAGAATATATATTCTTTACTCTGAGATCTAGCTTTATCTAGAATGTTCTAGAAGTTCTTCCAATTGGTTTCAAACTGACAGCGTGCCTGCCTATTTTTTTTCTTTTTTTCCCCGAGGTGTCACCGAACCTGGGAATAAACAACACTCCCAGTTTCATCTTCAAATAATACAATAAACCACCATAAAAGTATCAATTCTGATATTCGACTGTTTGAAAATGATTCAGTGAAAGAAATATAAACAAATTAATCAACTGTATACTCATTACAGAATGGCTTCTTCCATGGGGAAAACAGAATCTAGAATAATCACCAAAAGTGAACCGACTACCGAGTCAGAAACAATTCCAAATTTCGAGGAGCTCACAACCATCGAAACTCCTGAACTCAATGCACTGGGTCAACCTTACCCCAAGGGGTTTGTTCTCTATCTTTGCACTTTTTCATTGGCATTGGCAAACTTCTTAGCTGCATTGGACATAATGATCGTAACAACTTTAATCGATGATGTTGGTCAACAATTTCATGCGTATTCCAAGACAGGTTGGATTGTTGCAGGATACAGTCTACCAAATGCTGTCTTATCCTTAATTTGGGGTAGATTAGCCTCATCTGTGTTAGGTTTCAAGCAATCCATGATCATTTCGATTATTATTTTTGAAATTGGTTCTACTGTTTGCGCTACTGCAAACACTATGAATTCGTTAATTGGTGGCAGAGTTATTGCTGGTATTGGTGGTAGTGGAATTCAAAGTTTATCCTTTGTTATTGCATCTACCATTGTCACAGAACGTCAAAGGGGCATGGTTATTGCATTCATGGGCGCATCCTTCGGTATTGCTTCTGTTATCGGTCCTTTCTTAGGTGGTGTCTTCACTACACATGTAACTTGGAGATGGTGTTTTTGGATTAATTTACCAATAGGAGGTGTTGCGTTGGTAATCTTTATTTTCTTCTACAATCCTTATGGCAATCCAAATATCAAGAAGTTACCATCTCAAAACGGTGTTTCATTTCTAGTTTCTGAATTTTCCTCGCAAAAATTAATCTTATGGTTAACCAGATTGGAGAACTGGGCTAAATTGCTCGAGATCATTATCTATAAATTTGATTTCATTGAATTTGTCTTATCAAGTGCTGGTATCGTCTGTCTGTTATTAGGGTTCACCTTAGGTGGCAATAATTTTGATTGGAATTCATATTCTATTATCTTATTATTCACATTCGGGGGATCACTAATCATTGTATCGTTAATCTACGATTTTTTCATCTTCCCAACGTTCTCAAAGGTAAGACAGAATATTCAATACCAACCTTTAATTTCCTGGAGAAATATTAAGAAAAGAGGAATAATTACTGCAAATGCAACAGTTTTCTTAATATGCCTAGGTTATATGGCCCAAATCATTTATGTTGTTCAATATTTCCAATTGGTATTCAATAGTTCCCCATGGAGAGCCTCGGTTCATTTAATCGCATGCGTTGTCCCAACGGTTATTACAGTTATTATCTGTGGTGCAATCAACGGAAAACTTGGTTGGGTAAAACCAATCACAATGTTTGGTGTAATTACCGGTATTATAGGTGCAGGTCTAATGACCAAGCTTGATAACCGTGCTACTAGTTCCCAGCGTATTGGTTTCCTAATATTACCGGGTGTTGCCTTTGGTGCTACTATTCAAGGCACAATGATCGGTGCCCAAATAGAACTTGATGAAGAAAGTGACACTTATCGTGAAGATTTTGTCTCCATTACGACTTTAAACGCTTTTCTGAAAAATTTAGGCCAAGCAGTTGGTGGTGTCATTTGTGAAACTGCATTTAGTGCGTCAGTCCTGAATAAATTATCTAGTTCAAGTATCAAACTTGAAGATGGGTCAAACTGGACCACTGAATCATTAATCACATACAGAGCTACTCACTTTGATAGTCCTACATCCGAATTAGGTAATATAATTAGCGATTCCATTAAAAATGTTTTCTACATGGCACTCGCATTTTATGCGCTTGGTTTCATTATTGGTATTTTCACTACTAATAAGAAAGTTGACATCAAGAAGAAATCAGAAAGTTCTGACGCATGAACATATCTGAACATGAATATTACATATCGAAAGATTCCAAATCGTTCCAACTTTTTTGAATTTCCATTCCATTACCTGAAACGTTGTAAGTATTTAAGATAACTGTTCCAATTGACAGTATGAATTCCCTCCATAAATGAGATTCTTTTTGATTTTTCACATATTTCCCTTTTGAAGATATTAACAATTCCCAAAATCCCTTTTTTTAATTACTAAAATAATTTCCATTCCATCTGTAAAATAATATAAATATTCCAATTCCATATTAGTGGTCCTATACTAAATATTTCCCATAAATTCCATTCCATATTGTAATAATAATTTTAATTCATATTCCCAATCCATATAGTGGTCATAAAATAATAAATTGCATTCAGTAATATAGTCATAAAATTAATAGCATTCCCAATAATAATAATTAATAACATCCCTTGATAATAGTGGTATACATTTTTTCAAAGAATTTTTTCCAAAGATATTCAATTATATAATAATACGTAAGTTCTATATAAGTTCAATTAAAATAAAATATCTAGGTATATTCTTAAAAGAGCATATTAACATTTTTCTTTAATTATTAGATGTCCATGTATGTAATCTGTATTAACATCAACTACTGTAGAATTGTACCAGGAATCTGCGCACATCGGGATAATATGTTTGATAAACGTCATAGTTACCAATGAATGGTATGTGAATAATTAATGGGACTATTAATAACCAGCTTACGATACCACCATGATTTTATACAGTATAGTAATCATAAAAACAGAGGCCATTTATTTATATGTCGAATATTGGAATGATAGGCATTATTTAGGAAATAATGGAAAGATCGACAACATGACTAGTGAAAATAGCAGATATATATCCATAATTAATTTTATATAAATAGCACAAAAGTTGAAAAAATTAATGCCAATGCACCTGGGAAGTTCATACCAAAACGTGGCTGTCCGTTAGGGCTTGCTGCGAAAGTTGCGATTGCAGCAGTCGGTTTTACTGCATTACTGACATGTAGCGTAACACGTTGAGTATTTAGTCCTGCTGCGTTACTGGTAGTAACAGCTCCTACATTACCAAAATTGTTAGATGAAATTGAATTTTGCTGATGTGGAGCTACTCCTCCCAGTCCAATATTAGTAATAGTTTCCATACAAATTGGACACATAGTTGATGTAATAATTGTGGTAATGGTTCTTTTAATGACATTTTCAGAATCGTCTGGGAAACCTACAAGAGATATATGACCTCTAAAGTCATATCCATCGCTTTGAACAACTATCGTTGTAATAACTGTCACAATAGTATGTTTATTATCTGAATTACGGGTAGAAATAGGAACAGATACTGGAACAGTTCCAGCGATGCCTGTAAATGTTGTTGTAGCCGGATTTGGATGCTCCAGCTCTGTACTATTCATATCCCCTGGAACCACACTACTTGTCCTAAATAAACTTACCGATTCTTGTATAACGGTAGCGAACTGTAAGGAGCTCAATACAACTTCAGAAGTTGTACTTGCTATATCTTCCATGGCGGAACTACGTAGCGAAGTTTCTGATACGTTATTGAATATTGGATCACTAGTAGAATATTTAGAGGAGCCCAAGTTAGAAATATATGACGATAAAGAAATAGCGTTACTTGAGCTGTTTTCAATAGAAGACTGACTACTTCTTACTAATGAATTCGAATCAATTTTACTTTGAGAAATGATTATGTTACTATTGGGAGCTAATCCTTCATTAGTGATGCTATTCTTCGTCAAACTAGAGCTAGTATAATCTCCATTAATAGTACTGAAAGATGGCACTATTGATAGTGAAGATGATTCCAGTTCAGTACCAGATGCTGAAGGATATGTTACTGAGGTAGAGCTGCCATCAAAGAGACCAATTGAAAGGCTGCCGTTATAACTGGGGAATTCAGAAGATGAGGTCTCAAATGCCTGGCTCTTTTGGTTTGTAGCAGATGATAATAATATTGAAGAGGACGTACTACTTGAAACGACATCAATAGTGACACTACTACTGCTCCTACTGGTGGTGGTTGTGGTAGGAGGAGTATAATATGCGGATGGTATACCAATAAGTTCCCATTCTTGGATAGTAACTTTAGTAAATGAGATTACCTTATAAAGCTCTTGATATTCTGTTGTTGTAACGGTACCTCCGTAAGGCATAGTGGTAGTAAACCATTCAACATCATAGTTACAGGTTACAAGCTCATAGGGATCACTACCATTCATTTGACGTACGTAGTTATCTACACTATCATAACTACCACTAGGATTAATGACGTATATATAGTAATATGCACCATCACGCTGATTAACGAAACTTGTTGTTAATTGATAATGGAATCCTCGATACAAATACACATAGCCGTCTGCTGTGTTGTTGACACTAGTAATTATAAACTGTTGATCAATTCTATTATTTGTAGGATTTTGACAACAGTAAGCATCCGTATTGTTAATAATCATAAGTTCACCAGCACTTTGGGTGATGATAAAAAAATGGAACCATCCTGAAACATTAGGAATAAACCAAGCATTAGCAGACATAGTAAAATTAGTAGTGGTGATATTGTTCCCAAATATGTCTCCATACTGAACATCACCTGGAGTAGATGTAAAAAAATTATTAATGGTCAGATGTGCAGTGTTACCTGTATATAATGGATCACCCATAAAACCTAACCTAGAAACCCAATCAGTAGCATTGGTTGCTGGCATACCATTTGGAACACCATTAAGTGATAAAGGATAGATACGGTAATAAAAGCCTGGTTGTGAATTTTCAACGAAAACTTTACTGCAATTGGCAATCGGGGTGATAGCTTGAGCAACTGCAAATCTCAGATAAAAAATAGAGATAGCAACTGACGGCTTCAAAAACTGCATGTTGTCCGTACTACAATTTGATGCCTAGAAGTTTATAAAATAATACAGATGATTCTGTTAATGAGAATCCAACAAGAGAAATCAGAATAAAAGTGCCAGAATTCCCAAATTTTCTGTTAGATATATATATATCGGGGGAACAAGTTTCAGAATCGAATGTAGAAGACAGTTATGAAATCGTGAGAATAAGGGTCCCTAAATATCGCTTGCGTTTGCTAATGTTTACAATTGACCAATGTTTCCGAAATTACCTTGTCCATTCTTTAGATAAGAAAGTTCCGACAATATATTAAACTAGTATTTTTGGGATCAATTTCCACGATATCCAACTAAGTCATTTTAAATAACTTCCTATACTACAGGGTGGTTTGAACTATTGAAACGGGCAGACCAGTAACAGCAACTGTCATCTGTAGCTTTCCAGCATTCTTTATATACCATCGCGTATTGTAATGATATCCACATATTCAAGCTTAGAATTTCCTACTTAGTGACTACTTGGTAACCATAAGAGACCGCTGCACCTTAGGCAGAATAACAAACGAAACTCGAACGCTACGACAACTCACTTCATGAGAAAATATATAGCTGAACGGTCTAGACTTTCCATAATTTACTTTATTTCAATTTCCTTATTGTTTCGTATTTATTTCTTTGGAATTTCTTACTAAGAATAATCATAACAATTCTGAACATAAAATCGCGGGTCAAACAACTAAAGGTTCATAAGATTCTTGGTACTTCCGTAATTCTAAAGAATGTATTCATGTTATCACGAAATAACTCAAACGGGGAAAATTATTGTTTTTTCCTATCTCTCTCACCAAAAAATGCCCTTTTCTATTGTAATAAAGTGTGAATTGTTATAGGAGCCGCGGATTCAAAACATTCTTGAAGAGACTTCTATTGTGTATTCTAGTTTACGACTAACAACTAGGAGAAAACCTAACTCAATGGTTTGGAAATTACGAACAAACAGCCGTTAAAAAAGGTATTTGTTCCCTTTTGTTTTCCATCAATTACCCTTTGGGTTATTTGAAAGAGTTTAGTTCGGTTTACAAAGTTACTATTTCATGGAGTGGACTAAGCGGGATTACAACTTCCTAAATAGGAGATTCTCATATCCAAAAGAGTATAATAGTGTGTACTTTAAGGTCTACAACTAAACTATTACAAACATACGAATTGAGATATTAGTATAGGTGTTATTGTGTATAGTCAACTCGAAAAGATTTCTTACCCTATTGCATGCTATTGAAGAGGAATGTACACTTGTGAGTGGCAATACTGGGGGGTCGACACTTTTCGTAATAAGATAGAACGAATCAATGAAATCATTTTCATAGCACCTTATGACCACCCAATAACAGCAACTATATCACAACAATGTTTTACTCTATATCAGAAAAAAGAATTCTGTTTAGGATTTAGAAGGTAAATCATGCCTTTAAAAGTGAGACCTACACTGAAAATGAGAATTGTGAAAACATTTTATCAGAGTAGTATTGTTTTGAGCTGCGGGATGTCCTGAGGTAAGACATTTGGATCCCTTTCATAAACACCTGCTTACTTAAGTTTATCAACAGACATATTCTGAATTGTTTTTGAACATTTGATATTAAAAGGATACAGGAATATATCATTTGATAGGTCAAATATTTTCGTTACCCCTAGTTTTTCGTATTGCATACATATTATATAACCTATCAACCATAATACCTTCTAGAATAGATAACACTCTCTTAGCTGGCATTGAACATGTCTAGAAGACCGTGTCGCATCGTCATGTATGCTTATCTCACCACATACTATCTTGAATTTAACTTATATTACTAGTTGGGTAAGAGATGTCGTACCAACAGTAAATACTACTATTAAATTATAAAATTTATGAAATGGAAAGACATCTTCCAAATATTACGAGAATTATATCTCACTATGCATACAAATATTCTATAATTCTTGCGATTAGTTTCAAAAAAAGAGCAGAGTACAAAACAAAGTCACCACTAATGAACAAGTTGAGTCCCAATAAGTAAAGGCAGCGACGTTTGGGTTTACCACTGGTATAAAAGACTGTTTTGGCAAATCACTTATCGAACTAACGTGTTCTTTACCAGACTCTAAATTTTGTAGCTTTGATTTAGTAAGTTCACTATCAGTTCTAGTAGTACTCTGACTCTCAACCTGACTTGTATATGTAATAACGTTTGTTGCACTAAATATTAAACTTCTTATACATAATGGCATCTTACAGATAGTAGAAGCAGTGGAATCCAAAGAATTCGTACTTATGGTAGGAAGATTTACAGAAGCCTCAGTTTTCTTTGAGCTTAACGATATTATCAAAGAATTAATACTGTTAGGGACCTGTCCTTTTGATGAAGATCGATAATCAAGTGCTTCGGTATTTCCTAGTTTTAAATAAGTTTTTGAAGTAATTGTCAAAATAGTAGAGGTTTCTAGAAGAATCGAGTTACTCTCACTAGAAGCATTTTTGTATACTGGTGACTCAGAAGATTTCCAGATTATAGGGGATAAATCTGAACTGTTTTGTGAAGTTGGGAACCACTGGGATGTCGCACTTATATTAAAACTGGGTGCGTAAGTAACGGATGATAATATAGAATTATCGAACTCAATTGACTGAGAATTCGATTCAATCGTGGACTTACCTGTTTCTACAGTTCTACCGGATAATAACTCGAAAGTACCACCCAATGATTCACTGTTAAATGCTAATGCAGTACTTGATATATTGATCAATGAAGAAGTGAATGACCCCACCCCAGTATATAAACTTGTGATATGACTTTGATTGTTCTGTATTCTTGTTTTTGTTGATAGACTGAAATCTGATGAGTGCTCTAGGAGATTCGTAGAGACATGACTGTGGTTTGTAGATGACGTTTCTTCTGATTCCATCGAGAAAGTTGAACTTCTTAGGGTATAATCTGGATTAGGGATCCCGATAATTTCAACATCTGTGACCAAAACAGTACCATTGGAAGCAACCGAATACGTTCTTGAAGTTGATAAGGTGCTTGTTACAGTTCCTGTCCAATATTCTGTAGTTGTATTTTGTTCAATGACATAGTCACAAGTAGTAATCTCAGTACCATTTCGTTGATTCATTTGTGAGGCATAATCTGTAATGTCTGTGTGAACCACACCATCAGGATCAGTCACATGGATATCTAAATATGCGCTACTATTGAGATTGATATAGGCAAATAACAATTCATATGGGAAATCTTGATATAAAAAAACTCTGTCTGAAGGATGTTCGATATTTGGCTCTGATGGGATACTTGTTATCTTAAACTGCTTATTAAAGTCTGTGTTAGTCGGGTTATCACAACAGTAAACAGTTGTGTAATTCACGATAAATAAAGCAGCACCAGAGTCTGCCTTCATATCAAATATATACCATCCTGTCTTTGGAACTCGTAACCAAGCACTTGCTGTAAACGAGAAATTAGATACCGTGATTGGGTTCCCATATATTTCGCCTTCAACAACCTCGGTGTCTCCTTCAGTGACTGATACATCAAAGTTCAATCCTGGAATATTATCAGCATAAATATATGGCATATAAAATGACAGGCTAGACAGGTATGTGCTAATATCTGCTTTACGGAAACCGATGGGCACACCGTTCAAATTTAAAGGATACATCTCATAGAAAATACCAGGATTTGTATCTGAGATAAACATCTTTCGACAGTCAGTCATTTGTGAATTACCAACCTTGATAATGGTCAAAGTTAAAATGTGAAAAACAATAACTATTCTGTTCATTTTATATTGCTACCAATGAGTTTGGAGGTGCTCTTAACAACCTTGAACGTAAGAAATACAATTAAATACTAAGGTAAAAAAGGTGAGTATCAATTTACACTACTTTATAAGAACTTAAATTTGTTTGATCTTTTTATAGATATTCATCTAAGTATACAAATGGTCTATTTACTTATCAATTGAAATGTAAGTCACATCAATATTAAATACGCACATATCATACGTCATAAATCTAGTCGTTTCCTTTATCGACAACCACAGCCCTAGTGGCAGTGTTTATGCATTTAGTGTGATATCTATCCTAGATAAATGATGACAATAGTATAATAAAAGTTGTGACATTTGTAGGATAAATATCGAAGAGCCGTTCTTTATGAACAATTTCAACAAGTTAGACAATTTGGATAAACAGCAATATTGTAGACGGAGAGTATTTAAAAGTTTATTAACATTTTCCACATAAGCAAACAATACTCTCAAGCTTATATTCCAAATAAAAGGTCTATTATGTCTTTTTCTGGTGTTTGTCAACAATACTTTCCGTATAGTGATAGCAAAGGCGATATGATTGAATCTCTTCACAGTTAAACGGTGACCAAACTTGATAGTATGGTAATGGCAAAAGGAAGGAGGACTTTGATCGAATTTTCCAAATAGACCGGGGAAACGAAAGACAGGTCAGCTTCACGAATGTACCAAAAAGTTTAAAATAACCTTCGCAGCTTTCTTCCGAAGAATATTATAGAAACTAAATCTTTTAATATAACCATCCACATTTTACAGCGGAACCAAGAATGTCATATTGTTATGGGAATGGTTATCTCTTGATACTATAAACGTTAGCACGATGTGTATTTTCAAAGTACTTTACTAACGTTTTCATATCTATATACCTCAAACCATAATGGTCGGTTACTACGTGTCGAAAAGTCAAGCAAAAACAAGAATACGTATCCTAGCAACGACATCAATACTTTTAATTGTGTCTAACATTTGGCCCCTATCTTTTTATTCTGTTATGTAATAGGTATTTATACTACATTTCCTTATCTAACATACATATCAACTTGCAGTTTAGTTTGCACAATTCAACAGGAAAAGACAAACTAGTTGGTAGAGGCAACTATTCTCATAAAGGTTCCTTGAAGATGAATAGATTCGTGCTTTACAAGCTGGCTCTTCTACTCTATCCACCATTCCAGTAAGAAGTCAATTCCAGAACATTCCTCAATACCGCATAGTGTTTATGAATTAACGGGAGCCACATACTTCCGGTCCGTGGTCCATTAGAAAGACAGAGGATGCTCCCACTATTTAAAATACAGAGGTACAATATCTAAATAAAGTTTGACGCACGCGATAGTTTTTCCAGAGTGAAAAAAGATTCGGCCCGAAAATATGTCTTACAGTGACACAATCTGGTAGAGCCACACTTAACAAGCTATTTCAAGGAATATGATGCTTGTTTGACAAAAATAAAGTGATTATCTTCTGTTAGAATCTAAATTATGAGAATAGTGCAATAATGAGCCGGCTAATAATATTTTTGTCTTTATTGAATTTTAATTGTCATACATGAGGGGGTAACAGCTTACATGATGATACATAAGCACCGATAACAGCATCTCGTTATCGAAGTCAAATAAATGCAGAGATTGCATAATTAACCTCCATATCATTCGTTAGAAATGTCTTCATTTGGAAGGTACCATCTCATGACTATTTCCAGATAATTTTTTCATGCATTTAGAGATATCAAAATCAGATATATAAGAGTTGACATGTTATGATGAGACTATCCAAAAATGAATATATCGTCTAACACAAGGATTTATAAGACCTGGTACAATAAAAAAAAATCATAATTATTATTTGAAAATGGCATCCGAAACCTTAGATAATATCCTTAAGGACGAATATAATATCGAAGTTGAGTCCTTCAATACAGACAAAGAGGACGAATCCCCCAAAAATATCTTTTCTGATCCTAAGATCGCAGCTCATTACGCTGACGTTTACGAAAAGAGCCAATATGAATGCAGACATCTTTTTGATCCTGAATTTTCCTGGTCCAAAGAAGAAGAAAGGAAAACTGTAAGAAAAAATGATTGGAATGTAACATTATTAACATTTATTATGTTCACAGCTTTAGATTTCGATCGGTACAACGTATCACAGGCATTATCCGACAATATGCTAGATCACCTTAATATGTCCACTGATGACTATAATACTGCAAACACAATTAATCTTGTCTGTTTTTTAATTTCTGAATTACCTTCTCAATTGATTTCAAAGAAAATAGGTGGTGATGTGTGGATTCCTACACAGATTTGTCTCTGGAGCATTGTTTCAATCTGCCAGTCTGCTGTCACATCTAAAAGTGGGTTTTACGTCACAAGGGCATTATTAGGGTTGTTACAAGGTGGTTTTATTTGTGACATTTGTCTTTGGATGAGTTATTTCTTTACATCTAAGGAACTGCCATTCAGACTATCTCTTTTCTATACTGCCAACCCGTTGGCCGCAGTTTGGTCAAGTCTTCTTTCATTTGCATTGCTAAAGATTAAATCAAGTGGAATTATGGCACAATCATGGAGATGGCTGTTCATAATTGAAGGGTTGATTACTTTGATTGTTGGTATTGTGGCATTTTTCAGAATGCCACCTTCACCAGCACAAACTAAATCGTGGTATTGTAAAAATGGTTGGTATACCGAAAGAGAAGAAAAAATTATTGTTAATAGAGTATTGAGAGATGACCCTTCGAAAGGTGACATGCATAATAGAGAACCTGTACAACCTAAAGAATTGCTGAAGATTTTACTTGACTTTGATCTGTTACCAATTTATATTATCAGGCTACTAACTGACATTGGTACCCAACCAGTAAGCACATATATGACTTTAACCTTAAGGAAACTAGGTTTCAACACATATCAGACTAATGCGTTGGCAATCCCGTACAATGTCATACAGGCTATCACTATGTCACTATTAGGTTATTTCTCAGAAAGGATTAATGAGCGCTCATTGTTATCACTAATCACACCTTTATGGGTACTGGCAGGATTATTTCCTCTAAGATTCTGGCCCGGCTCTCAAGTCAATATATGGGGCACATATGCGTTGCTTACAGTTTTGTTAGGTCATCCACCCCTTTGGGCACTTTCCATTAGTTGGTGTTCTGCTAATTCAAATTCTGTTAGAACGAGAGCAGTTTCTGCGGCATTAGTTAATATATTTTCTCAAGTTGCCAATATAACAAGTGCTAATATTTATAGGGATTCTGATAAGCCATTATATCATAAAGGTAATACCACATTGATTGGGATTGCATTTGGTGGATTGGCCAGCTGTATTTTCGCAAAATTTTATTACATTATTCGAAACCAACAAAAGGATAAAAAATGGCAAGGCTTAACGGAAGAAGAAAAGGTTACTTATGTAACAGAGACTACGGATGAAGGAAACAAGCGTCTAGATTTTAGATTCTCACATTGAAGTTGAAACACGTAGATTTAATGAATAGCAGTACTGTATAATAAATGTAACATACCTTTAATTTTTCACAATATTATCTCAAAACCGTAGGAGAGTCACTAGGGCAATATAAATTTAGCATTCCATTAATATGGGCTTGAATTAAATTATATATAGAGAACTATATATATATGTACATAATTTATATTATCTTCAAAGAACATTACTTTCACAGTTATGATTTCTTTGTAAGATTTGCGATACATTGGCTATACCCATCAACAGTGAATGATGTAACAAAACAATAATCCTTATCACAACTATGAGAATTAGTACAATTTGGGGTATAAGGTGATAGTCTTCTGGAGTAGTTCTTATAAGTTTGTCTTGCTTGGACAGAGTTATTCATTGCGTTAGCAACATGATGCCAATAAGTCCCATTTAATGGCCATGTTAAAGGCCAAGTAATATTATATGCTGTTCTAGCACTGTATTCATAAATCCAAGTTGGTTCCTCACCATTATTATCAAATGTACCATCTAATTTAGCGTAGAAATTACGAGAATTCATTATTGAGAAAGTCTTTCTGTCAACTTCATAATATCTCCAAGATGGATTGTAACCGACGAATGGGGTAACAGATTGAGCAATCCATGCATTATTAACAACATCTTCAATCTCTTTAGAGTTATTACCGGAGCCCGCATACAAAACTTCAAATTGGTCCTCATGAGTATGGCCAAAGAAGATACCTGCAATTGTAGATGGAGAAAATCTTTCTACAATTTGAGCAAAAACATTTGAAGGGATAGGTAACCCGCCTACTGCAGGTGGTACATGAGCAATAATCCATACCCTTTGATTAATAGATTCACTTTTAATCAATTCATCAATTAAAAACTCAAATTGACCGAAATTATCAGGTGCAGTGGCATTAATAAAAGCGTAATAGTTTTGGGTTAACCAAGCATTAGAATTCAAAGATATAACTTTTAAACCTAGTTTAGTCTCGACCGTATAACCAGTATAATGTTTACGAGCATAATTAGCTTCAGTTTCATTAATCCAATCATAGCTTTGCCACAGATTTCCCATCAAATCCTCATTCCATGTAAATCTATTTGAAAAACCATATTTTTCTGGAGCAATTTGCCCATATGGATAAGTATCATGATTACCTAATACAGGATAAACTGGGATATCTCCTAGATTTGTCTTCATATCCCTAAATATACGTTCTTCGGATTCTTTAGCGGTTTCTAAAGTAATATATTTCGATTCATCATGAGCAACAATATCACCTGTGAAAATAGTAAATTCAACGTCCAAATTGTTTTTCTTAGCGTACCTAATTGCAGAATTTAATGAAGAATTTACTAAAAGTTCAGGTGAATCACATTGATAATTACCGAAGGATGTAGCAGGAACCCAAATATTTGAGTCTTTAAACACATCCACGTATGGACCCTTCGAAAAAGTTAGATTATCATTATATGTAGAGTCATAGAAAGAATTCCAATGTCCTTCTTTTGAAAATGCTCCCTCATGTTTCTCTTTATTAGAAGAATGTACACTACAGCACATCGTTGTAGTGGTACAATTGACTTCTGCTCCCACGGTATAGTTTAGTTCGATATGGAAGTCTGAAAAATGCAAGACATTAAATGTATCATTAAATGAAGGTAATGGTGCAATCATATGTTCTTCGGTTTTCTCAGGCCACATATACGAAATATCGACTACTGGAGTCTGTGGCCTTTTACATTTACCATTTTCAACATAGTTACAATATAATTGTCCATCGTAGCCAGTCGGATCAATCAGTGTTAACATGTTTGTAATATCTGTACCTGTACTACTGTCGTCAACAGTAGATACACCATATTTCAATGAACATGTATAGTTAGAACCTTGTTTTGTAGTTACACACCATTCAGTGAATGCAATAGGGACCAAATCTGGTCTTTGCGCAGCTAAAGTTTTCCCAATCTGTAACATATCTGTGCAACCCGTACATTTGTCTTTATTCTTTCCCGTTGCGTTTAATTGTCCTACCACATTCCGTATAATTTCCGAATCAGGTACATTAGCGTATGATTTGCTGGTCTTCTGTAGAGATGGCCATGCCGATGCAACATTCAAATAGCATAGAGCAAATGTGAGTAAGTGTCTCATCTTATATCGTTTCGATTTTGGTGATTTTTAATTATCCAGATATGAGTTTGGAATTGAAAACATTGAGTCTGATTTTTCTTTCACTTGATCCTAACCATCTTTATATACATTCGAATCTCCTGGTATCCACAAAATGTTTCAACTTTTAAATTTGTCGCTGATCTAATTTCACTCACAATCTCGAGCAATGTTTACCAAAATAGATCCCGGAAAAACCTCGCTGGAGTGAAAATTCGAGACAAAAGAAACGCCAAAATTATTGTGGGGTAATTTGTTGCGCCACCAAAAAAAAGCAAACCGTCCATTTGCAGATGCCTCTACGGGGTTTCGCTCTGTCGCGAGATCTGATCCACGATATTTCCGCCAGAACAGTCAATCTCTCGAGAAAAAGAAATCGATGCTCGCTTATCTTTCGTTAAATCGCTCAATCTCTCTTTGGACTGATAACATCTATTTTTGGACAGGCTGCAGTTGCGTTTGTTTCAATTACTATTCCTAGAAAAGATGATACTCTTACGTATATCGGAGGGATTTAATAATGTGTCGTATTGACAGACGCGGGACGCATAGGACCCAACGTTGCATATTACAGAATAGGAGGAAAACGATCTAGTGCTTGCTGTGAACAGCTTTTTGTGGCTGAATAAGTAAACGCATATCCTTACAAATCGATTATGTGACCATGATGTCATGACTCTTCTATTTACTAATTCTAGTAATGCAAATCATAAAAAATGTTGGAATGTTAGAAAATATCTCATGATAGCGGACATATTTGTTTGAGGAGTGATTTGTTGATACTATTTCTTAATATTTTTTCCCAAAAGTGAGGTGTACAGAATCACCTATTTTTGCTAAGGTTTAGAGACTTACAATGAAGAGGAAGTCTTAATTTATGAATTTTACTGCAATATCGACTTAAAGTCATTTATTGTATTTTCTGAGATTCGAAGTTGTACGTAGCTGTGTCTCAACAGAAATAAATAGGTCTTGGTGTTTGTTATGTATTTCTTAAAAAAATAAATGAAATATCAATTGATGAGAATACCTATTTCATGATGTAACAATGTATACCAAGTGCAATTATTTCTCTTTCGTGAGGCGTCCATTCTAAGAATAACTTCGCTATGAATTTATCTTTATAGTTATTTTTTGGTACGCGTAAGGAAAGAGTTTACTGACAAACAAAAGACAACAAACCAACAAAACATTACAAGATTCACGCAATGAAGAAATATCGTTCTATATGTAGAAGCAGCCTTGAACTATAAGTTAACATACCACCAAACGTTATTGTTCAGATAAATAAGTTATTATTGCAGCTATAACTTGAATAAATTCATTATTTTTTATGAGATAAAATTAACAGCTGGTGTTCCATGTATACTACAGGCAACTACCTTCAAGTTTAAATAATATCAGAGAGGAGCAGATAATGGCAAGATTATTTTTTACATTTAGAGGTCATAAACAAACATGGAACTAGAATTCCATGCTAGAAAAATTCCATAAAACTTCGTAGAACGTATTCTGAGATATAGATTCTGCTGCTTATACTATCAATAATCAAATAATTCTAAAACTGCTTAAAGAAGGAGAAATAACTAAAGAAAAGAGGATAATATACTGCTCTAAGGCTGACGTACGCTCAAAAATAAGAGAAACAAATAAATCTAACGTTACTCCAATTATAAAACAATTGCAGACCCATTAATTATTTAGAATATGTTGTTTTATTCAGAACTTCTTTTATAAACAATATTTATCTCAAAATGCCATGCATCATAATGCATTGAACTAAGAAAAGAATACTCCTCTCAAACAGAAGGTTAAAGGTAAACGTACATTATTGCATATGGAACCACATAATCATATGAACGGCTTCCATCAAATAAATTCAACTCTGTAGTAAACGCTTCTCTACCATTTCAGCATTTTCTTTATTACATTCTGCTGCGAGGGTACGACTGATCACCCAATAACGGAAACGTCAATACATGAAAATTTAAAACCTCATTATCAGTTAAAGTTGTCCAGAATATCTATTTTTATAGGCTCTCTTCAAATGACTTTAAGAAACGTTTGCAATTCTCAAACTTTTTAGGAAGTTTAAAAGAAAAAAATAATCTGCAATAACGTGGAAAAACCTTTGACTTCAAATTCATAAGAGGATTTTTAATTTCTAATATCCTCTGCGAGAGGAGACAATGTTAGAGCAAAAGATACCGGAATAGGTAATTAAAATTTCATGAATCTACCAAAGAGGAACAAAAGAAAAGGAGCGGAACCCAACGATTATACCTTTCAGATCGCAATCTTTCAAATCTTGTTTGAACTATAAGCTCCTCATTTTGTTTTTACTGGAAATAGAAATCTTAAGCTTACGATAAAGGAACTCGACGTTTGACAGGCAGGAAAAAACATTGTGGCATTCTCTTTCTCAGCAAGGAGTACGTTCGTGCTTACTATCTTACCGTTTCATATGAAGAAGACAGGCTCCAGAAAAAGAAAAGAATGCTAAATTGACTAATCCAATTATGAGATAATGCAACAGGTACAATTTGGATTATATCACAAGAGACAAAACTTGCAGCCCACCTCTCGTTGGTTTCTTATATCTCTGTCTTGCGTTTATTTATTGTTTTCCCTTTTTAGAGCTACTCTTGTGCGCAGCTTTCTTCGTGTGTTGGCCCGAGGAGTTTTTTTCTAGGAAGGTTGCACCAACAGAACCGAGGGAGTAGGCAGGAATTCAGCGGAGCCGGTGTGCAGTCGCCACAAGGACGGGCGAGCCTGCCTGGCAGCCGTTTTTTACACAGAAGTATAGGCAGCTTACGTCAAATTTGACGGTAAGCACATGCACTCTTAGAATGAGACACCAAGGAGAAGAAAAAGGAGTCGTCACTGTATTCTCTGTCTAGAGATGAAGTGAGATGATAGTTACAAAGAAGAATACAGGGAACAATATTTGAAGGATAAAACTGCATTCAATTGACGGTGGAACATTAATCGATTTTTCAAATCTTAGCAACTGGCTCTTTGTCAGAGTACAGGCATCTTCTATTATTACTGCATCCCATTGTTAGCTTGCTTATAGATACAGTTCCTGAACAAAAGAATTCTCAAGAGACAATTGCACGTACATAATAGAAGAGATGTCCTAGTTGCTTGTCAATGTTTATTGCTACTTAGTTTCACATATTTATGCTGTGAAATGTGTGTTATGCATGCATATCAGAGTATTAATGAAAAATTAATTCAATTGGCAACAATCAACCCTTTTACGGTTTTAAGAACCAGAATCTTCCCGCACAACAATCTCGAAGACGACAAGATAGATAACAAAATTGATGAAACGTACATTTCTTAATCATTAGAATTCTGATATCCTTTTGAGATCAATTTTATGAAAATTTCTGTAGAATAAAGAGGAGAGTTTCCTAATTTCCTTGAAGGTAAATAACTACAACGTCAGAATTATTGTATTGGACAGTTTAATTCGTAGGCCATTTTGTTAACATCCCCAATTAGAGATACTTCCATACAACTTTAGTTCTATTTTTTCCTATTTGAGATGTCCACCATCGTCGTCCCCGCAGATTGTTTGGTTCGTTTGTATTAACCGATGCTTAATGAAAAGTAATTGAACTGGAAAACACTAATAGTTCTTCATTCTTTATTTCCCTTTCTGTCGATTTATCAGTTTTGCAGCCATATCATTAAGGAAATTAAGAGTTATTTTTAAAATAAAAAACAGAATACATTGAAGAAACGAAGGTTAAATAATTTCAGACTGCTCTAGCCTAATTACTTGTGTTTTGACAACTTCCATTTTTAAAGCTTCTTCACTCTCCCCTCGAATTCATTCTCTTTTAAACGTTAAAACAATGAAAATTAATTAGATCGATGAAATAAAGTATTCACGTATATAAGCATGAAATGTAATTACCTCAATTGAATGAAAATTTCCTTCTTTTTATTCTTTCTTATTCATTTCTCATTAAATGAAATTCCGTAAGATCAAACAACTTTTATCCTGTTTTTTTAGGTGTTGCAAAAACTCACAACATAAAAATGACTTTTTCTACACTTGGACGTGTTATGAGTAATAGTTTACTCACTCCATTAATATTATTATGTATTCTTTCCGCTAAAGTTGCTAATGCTGCGGAAGGTTGCAAACCTCAGTCGAAGGGTACTCCAGGTTTCGATATGTCTCTGTACCACTATCCTTTTCCTGCAGCAGGTTCAGGCGGTGCATGCTACTCAGATTATTATCAAACTACTGAATTTCAACAAGGTGGTTATCAAACTTTTGGTAAAGGTTTATTCGGTACCGCTACTGGTATCGAAGATATCTCATTAGATCTAAAATTAGCTTCTTCATGTACAGAAATCATGGGTACTTTGCCATCTAACTTCAATTATGGCGAAACCTTCAGTGTCTCTAACTTTACTATGTTAGTAACTGGTTACTTCTTACCACAACAATCGGGTCAATATATCTTCAATCTAGTTGCCGATGATTTAGCTTATCTATCCTTCGGTGCTGGTAATGCTTTTGAATGTTGTGATGAAGAAGGTTCCGTCAGTGACCCAGAAGCTTTTGATTTAATTGTTACCTGGAAAGCTGATGATAACATGTCCGGTTCTGTTACTTACAATTTGGTTGCTGGTGTTTACTATCCATTACGTCTTTTGTACGCCAATAGAGAATATCACGGTACTTTGAAATTATCTTTCCAAGATCCATCTGGTGCCGTACATACTGATTTCACTGATCATATGTATCAATTCCCAGATGAACCTGAAGGTTGTCCAAATACGGTTCACACCTCTACTACTATGTGGACTGGTACTTACACTAGCACCTTCTCTACAACTGTTTGGACTACTACTGGTACCGACGGTATTGCTACTACTGAAACTTTGTACGTCGTCGAAACTCCAGATGACAGAACTCACATCTCTACAGCTACTACCGAATACACTCAAGGTACCGCTGACGTTACAACTACTTACTCCACTGCTACCGGTGTTGTAACTGGTACTGATGGTATCATTACTAGTGAGACAACTTATTATGTTGAAACTCCAACCAGTAGATCGAAGACCGCAACAGCAACTACGACATACTCAGAAGGTACCGCCGATATCACTACTACTTATTCAACTGCAACTGGTGTTTACACAGGGACTGATGGTGTCATTACAACTGAGACTACCTTTTTTGTCGAAACTCCAACATCTAGACCAGAAACTGCTACTGCTACTACTGTTTTCACAGAAGGTACTGTAGATGAAACTACTACTTACTCTACAGCTACTGGTGTTTACACTGGTACAGATGGTATTATTACTAC